>JAXGGA010024652.1:0-11734 GCA_038373865.1 Uloborus plumipes | reverse complement strand
GAATCGAGTATACTGCGCAGTCGCGGGTTAAAGCAGATAACATTTTCGCTCTGTTATTTGATGAAATAGAATAAAACTGTAGATAACAGCAGTATTTTAGTGTAAAATCAACTACCATTTTTTACAGTGTACATAGGATTCAAGAATTTGGAAGAAAGATCCAACTTTCGAGAACTTTCGAGTTGGTCAACCCATACTTCTTTTTCTACGCACTGTGGATATAACATTTGTTCCATTTAGACAGGTCTCTGTAAATCATACCCTGAAGTAAAATAAATGGTGCAAAATAACGAAAATAAAATTAAAAAAAGGAAAAATTAGATAAGTTGCTAATATTTTCTGATGTACCTTTAATTTCTGAAAATAGTTCTTCGTTTCACTTTATTTGTATAAGTTACTTTTTTGATGGAACATAATGAGACTTGCAGGAAGAAGGAGAAAGCAAAAAAAAAAAAAAAATCTGCAAATCTATCGGCAATTTATATGATTAAACAGCAACTAAAACGATGTAAAATGTACTCTACGGAATTCTTGTTGAAGGGAAAACGACTGTATAATTAACTTAATCTCAAATTAATTGTTTCTGAATCGTGGAGGGATTGCGGTTTCTTGTAATGGAATTAAGATTAAGTATCCTTCTCTATTTTTTACTTAATGACAAAAGTTTTGCGAGGAGCAATTAAGAAAATAAGAGAAAATGAACGAAAGAAAAAAAGAAAAAAGAATCAGCAAATTTCTGTAATCGATGCAGCACGTTTCATAGGTAGACACACGACAGTTAAACTTCTCGTAACCTTTTAGATTAACAAGATTTCTAACTTAACCGGCGTGTGTGCTAAAAAATATGCAGTACTTACCGGGAACCTCACGTTTAGTGTAATAACGGAGAGAGTTAAAAAGATAGCAATCAAAAGAGCATCGCAAGACATATTTTTGGACACAAAAATTCTTTTCTCTCGTTAGGCCGTTATCGAGATATAAGGTCTTAAAATCTAACATTTGTCACCCCCTCTCTCTAAATTTAAAGATTTTTGCGAGAAAAATGATCACGTGACTTTACCATCTGCATGTACAAAACATCTATCTGCAAATCATGTGAAAAATGCCTGAGATTACTTTCTGTAACTCGCTAAATTTGACTACTTTTCTTTAAAATTTCAACAGAATTTAAGGCTTCATATTTCGATAACGGGATCACGAGGGCAAATAGTTCATGTACCCAGAAACGTGTTTCGCATTGTTCTTTCAATTATTACTTGTTTAAAAAGTTTCATTTTTACACTATGGTATGGTTTCCTAGTTAGAAACCAATTTTCCTTTTAATGGATCCGATGGTAAATATACATTTCTTTTCTATCAAACCAATACCAGTATTTTTAGTTCTAAGTTGTATATGACAGGAATTCAAGTGAAACACGGACGATCGCAACTCACCAATGCAATCGCAAATTCCTAAATTTGGATTGCAATTTGCGATCGCCTCGAAGCGATTGCAATGGTGTTTCACTTGAATTCGGCTCTAAATTATTTTCTTCATTTAAATACGTCTAATGATTTTTGTTCCTTAAATATAGAGTATAAAGCTATAAATGTATTTATAAATGTCCAATTAGTGATTTGATACAGAACATTTTTTTTGAGGAGGAAAAGCAACTAAATAAATAAATAAATTAACAAAAACATAAATAAAAATAAAATAAAATCCAGAAAGAATTATCAATAATGTAAGTTACACTATTATTTTTTTATTTATTTTATCCCACCTATAACAGCTCGAAGTCAATATTTTGATTTAGTTGCATTTAGAGATGAAAATGGTCGGAAAAAAAAACCGGAAATTTTCGGAAAAAAACCGTTTTTTTCCGTTTTTTCCGAGAAGGTTTATTTCCATTTCGGAAAAATTGAATTTTTTCATTTAATTTTTAAGAAAGAAATGACTAGAAAATCTTTTTTTTTGTATAATTGTTAGAAGCGTTAATTTATTGAATCCTGCATTTTTGTTTTTCATTTAAATCCCCTAAACATCTTGATGCATAAGCGTATAACCATTATTTTCGTTTTTTTTTTCTTATTTAATTACATTGCAGTTATCAAAGAGCTTTTTTTTTTTAAATCGTGTACAAAATACTAGTTTTTTAGGATAATTTTGAAATTTGGATACTGAAATTTTGCTAAAATATTCAAATTCTGGTCATACTCCCCGATAATTTTCAGCTTGGAAAGCAGAAAAAAGATAAGTAAAATGTATTCAGTTTTTAAGGAAATACTTGAATATTGACCATTTTATAAACATTACGTTTTCTACTCTAGGACAGCACAATTTTTAATTGAAAATGTTAAAGCAATAGTAAATAAGTTCAGAAATTTATGTTAAAAACACATTTTAATATTTTGTAATAAGTGAACCACTGCTCCATTAGGTAAAAAAAAAATTCTGATTAAATTCCAACTTTTGTAAACACAACAGATTTTATAATTGGCCTACTATTAGTGTATTTTTGATATTAAAAGTACATAAATTATTTCTTATGAAAAATTACGTATCGCCACTGAAAGGAAAAATTATTTCATTATTGACAAGTGCTTATGCACAAAAATTTTCATTTATTAATATGAATTCTTTCATACAAAATGCATTACCTCCTTTTTAACTGATTTTCTTTATGTACTTCCTCTACTTTGTATATGTTAAAATAAACTGTCACATACATATTTAATTTTATATCATAGATTTATCAATTTTCTGTTAAAAATTGTTAATTTCATTTTGGTATTTAGATATTTTCCAAAATTTTATATTAATATGCAATATTACTAACATTATGACAGCATATTTACAAAAAATTAATAACTTAATTTAAATAGTTTACATATCTTTTAAAGATTTTTTTATGTCTAACAATTTAGAGTTCAAATCGTACTAAGATAATAATTATGAACGTTCTGTGTATTTTAAGTAGCACAAAATGTAAAATAAATAACTAAATAATAATAAAAAACTATATTAAAGTAAGTACACTTACCTTTATTGCAAATTCCAAGCAGAATTCAACGCTATCAACTATTAAAACTCTCTCAACACAATAACTCTACACAGAAACTTCTTTAACAAAACCAACGTCCTTTTAGTGAAGAACTAATTTTACTTCTTCATGAAATGAATAAGCTACACTAATTTTACTTCTTCATGAAATGAACTTCAGCCACAAAACGAGGTTTCCGCTGACTATGCGAACTAAATGTATATTGCCGTGCTTGCTAAGCACATAGTAGAATCTGCAATTGAGCTCAAACTGAGATATTGCATTTTAAAGAGCTGCGCCTCCATATATTTCGTTGTGATGACTTTTTATTCAGCAGATTAAAAAAAAAGTTTCAAATCACAAATGACTACAAAACATTTTATTAATAACACATACGTAACAGAGAGCAACCTCTGGTTAATAACTCTGGTTTTGTTGAAAATTTGGAGTACGACTATAGTGCTTAGCAAGGCAGTGCAGTAAGTTAAAACTCCAGTTTAAATTTTGTTCAGGTTTAGAAACCATTACGCAGTTTATAGTTTTCTATTAGAAAGGTTAAAAAACAGTCATTGAATTTTTTTTGGATTTAGATTGGGTGGCGAAAAACCACAACTCAATAGTTTTCATTTTTAGATAGTGAGGTTATATTGCAAGGGAGAAAAATCATTCTGATTTTTCTTTCAAACACTATTACTGATGTTTGAAAGTATCTACTTATTATTTTAAGTTTTAAAGACAGTCTAAAATAGAAAACTTAATCGAAGGGTTAGACCAATATTAAGAGTGAAATGACGATATGATTCATTTGTGGGGTTTGACCAAAAAAGCTTTGAGTCATAAAACAGAAAGGCTATTTTTTTCCTTTTAAAAACTACCTAATTATGCGTATTTCTGCCATCAGGAAAAATAATATATGTTGATTGCATATATTTTTAATGATTAACTTTTTAAATGGTCCAAGAAAAACAAAACTATTAAAAAACGCTCTTTTTAATTGTAAAAAAACTCAATTTTTCGTTTTTTTCCAATTTTTCCGAAAAAAACAGGAAAAAAACCGGTTTTTTTCCATCACTTCAAAATTTCCGGAAATTTTACATCTCTAGTTGCATTTTAACAAAGCGAAACGCGTTTCTATCCTAACTAATATTGTAAATGCAAAAGTGAATTTTTTTGAAACGCTTTCGTGCCTTAACTACACAACTGATTATAATAAAACTTGTATAATCGTTGTCAGGGGATACAAAAAATGGCATAGGGTACCTTTTATGTGGTAAACGTATTGTACCTGAGATTCATAAACAAAAAGCACAGTGTTATGTCCTAAATGTCTGCTTCCGGCAGAAGAAATTCCTTAAATTTTTTAATTCGACATCGTTACAAAGTTCTTAAAAAAACTGTTAGGAGAGGCTACGGAACTGTGAAACTCGATGTAGTGATAGAGTCCTTAAACACTAACTCACTCTAGAGTCTCTCGTACCAACCAAACTACGTAGTTTAACGGTTGGATGGGCCCTTGAACAGCGCTGTTTTTTTTAAAATCCAAACCGGAAACCGAGCAATCTCTGGTCCATCATCCATAGAGGCGTTGCACTGGACTGTTAAAAATAGGGATTTTAAAATCATTTTAAGGCCATCAGAAACTTAAACCCGCCGTAATTTATGTAATTTAATAAATGTAATTTATCATTTTTAAGCTACTTCTTTCAGCTTTACAATGGTTTTTGAATTTGTGACTATATCTAGAAGAGAAGTTAGTCAATTGCATGTAAAAACTTTTTAATTTTTTTAGTAGTATATGAGTATATTTTTCAAAGTAGAAATCTAAAAATTGACAGGATTATTTTTTTTGTCATGTGTGTCATTGAAACAAAATGTTGTTAAAATTGTTTGTTGATTGATTTGTCGGAGAATTGCTCTAAGATGATTGAAAAATCACTATTTTTTCCTGTAAAAATGTGATGAGCAGTGAAAAACACAACCTCAGTCAGATTGCTCGCACATCGTTCAGAGTAAAGAGCCAGACCTTTTAAAAATTCTTATTTATTTGACGTTGGAGTCTCATGGACTATAAGAGTGATCGAGTTCTGGATTTTTGAAACTAATTTGGTATTAATTTAGGAGGGAATTAATTTTGGATTAATAAATTTTAGGAGGGATTAATTTTGGAGGGAAATCTTGTTAAGAAACGTTCCTGTAAAAAATGAATGTTGTTTTTACAGTATAATACAGCTAATTTCATAGTAATAAACTGTAAAAATTGCAAATTTTACGGTAATAAATTGCGAAGTTCCTCATTTTACAGTACTAAACTGTATAACTACTAATTTTAGTGGTAAAGTTTATTTTTTACAGTTAATGATTTTACAGTTTATTACCGTGCATTTTACAGTTTTAAACTGGATCCTCTGCTGCTAATATTACACTGTTGTTTTTACAATATAATACAGTTAAATTTTACGGCAATAAACTGTAAAATTGCCAGCTTTAGTTTATTACTGTGCATTTTACTGTTTTAAATTGGAACCTCGGCTGCCAGTATTATACTGTGGAAACAATTGTTCATTTTTTGCAGTGTAGCTTGTACCATCTCTGAAGAATGTTTAAAAAATCCAATAGTATCAATTTTAAGTACACGAGTAATACAAATATGGCAAATAAATTGAAGCGGAGGGAATATTCACCTCATTATCATTGCTCTGCATTTCACATTACAAGGCGCATCAATTTCAGTGAATAGTTTCAGCTGTTATGTTCTTTCAGAGGAAATGAATAATCGTGTTTTATGAAATTACGTCAAAGTATGTTAATAAGAAAAGTCTTTTCACAGGCACAAATTGAGTGGATCATATGCTAATGAGGGATTTAGCTCCGAATTGAGTTTCGACTTTCTGAGCGTAATTAGTGCGGATATTTCTCTGCATCTTATGAAAGCTAATCAAAGGCGCTCGTAGAAAAATGCCGCTATTTAATGAAGAGAACAGCAAAAATTTAGTACTTAATGAATTTCTCGAATGTGGGCTTTGTCTGGTCTGAAATTATGACATGGAGCTTTTTTTTTTCAAGCAATATGCGTGATGAAGATTTTGTAGTAAACCGAGCTTTAAATTGATGGAAGATACCATGATTACAGTCATTTAAAGTAACTTTGATTCATGCGTGTTAACTTGGGCCACTTCTTTTCAAAAAATATTTTACGTAAACTAGCAGATCCAGTGCTTAGCATTGCAAAAGTGTGCTATACTTTCTGTTTGCGTATTGTGCGCCTGGGAGCCAAGGACGCTTCCATCTGAAAAAGGGGAGACAGGTTTAGGATGCGCACTACCCGATGCCTTCAGCTTTTGTTCGCTTACTACTTCCTCGTCGCTTTTCCCCTCTATTTCGAGGAAGTCCAAAGAGACTTCGCGCGTGCGCAGATGCAGAGGAGGTCGCACGAAAAATTTTTAGACAGTACTTTAATTTTTGGTGGAAAAAAAGAATTTTGACATTTTTAGTTCAAGTTATGGTTTTCGCTATCACGAATTTCGAAAGGTGTGTGTGCGCTTAGGCAAGCAAGTGTGTGTGCGTGTGTTTGTGTAGAGTCAGAACGCCACCACCCTGCAGGAGAGGAGGCTTCAGAACAGAGGAACGGCCGCGCACTTGCAGGGCTGGGTGGAAGGCAATGGTCTCGAAGGGACCCAGAAAAATCAAAGCAAGGCAGCTGCAGTCAAATGAGATTAATAAGAAGTTATTTGATTGCTTGAAAAAAGCAAATTTGTACACAGATCATTGCACTGAACCTAATGTATGGAAGAAATTTTTGAATTTGTCAAAAAGTCTCTTTTATAGAAAATGCTAAATGACAGAGGCCTTGTGAAGTTGTGAAGTACAAAAAGAGTTTCGAGACATGCAGAAAATTTATTTGCTTGCTTTAATGTTTCATTAAGTTTATCATTTTTTTTCTTTCTATTCCTAATATGGAGTTAACCGAAATGAAAGGTCTAAGTTACAAAAAATCAAATAATTAACTTTAAACTGAAATTATTACTTATTAATTTTGATGGCGATGCCATACTGTAGGAATTTATCTTCGCCTTTATGCCAACAAATGAAATTACACCATTAAAATACGAGCAGGGCAGGTTAACATAGAGAATTGGCTCCAAGTCATCTTGAGTGACTGTACTGTCAAACACCGAATCATAAAAAATGGGAATCAACTTTTAATGGCTTAGAATCACTATATTGAAATAGAAACCAAAATTAAAGTTCACTGTCAGTTTTAGAGCATTTTTAAGTACAACTAACGTTGTAACTGAAAGAGAAGCAAGGGAACGTCGTGCCCCGAAATGTTTAACCTTTTACTGTAAAAAAAAAAAAAAATACAAATTGGTTTCAAACTACTTTTTCTTTTGCTGAGTACACTGCAAAAAACAAACTGTTGTTTTTACAGTATAATACGGACAGCAGAAGTTCCAGTTGGAAACTAAAATTGCGGTAATAAACTGTAAAACTAGCAATTTTACAGTTTATTACTGTAAAGCAGCAATTTTACAGTTTATTACGACAAAATTACTGTATTATACTGTAAAAACAACAGTGTCATACTGGCAGCAGTTTAAAACTGTAAAATGCACAGTAACAAACTGTAAAATTAGCAATTTTACAATTGTTGTAAAGCAGCAATTTTACAGTTTATTACTGTAAACTTATCAATTTTTACAGTTTGTTACTATGAAATTAGCTTTATTATACTGTAAAAACAACACCTATTTTTTACAGTGCACCCAGAAAACCCCAAGGTAAGTTTCCTCAAACATTTTTTTAAACTACAGCATTGGGTACAATTATTCATCAATTTGTGTTGTTATAAATGTGCCGTGTGTAGAAGAAATAAGTTTTTTGACATTAAGAGCATAATTTTGCCCATTAATTTATTTTCCTTCAATTTTTATTTGCAGTTGGAGGTATTTGTTTTGCTTTTAAGGCTAATGACTAAATGCAAGGGATAAGAAGCATTAAAAATTCCTGAAATTAGTTCCAAAAATAAATACCTTCTTTAAAGAAAGTGCGACAGTATGACCGAAAAAAAAAAAAAAGCTAGAACAGAGAGACATCCTCTGATCCTTTGAAAAACAGACAGCTTAGGAAGTTCGCTGTAAACGTTGACAAGATGATTTTGGAAATGTATGAGAAGGATTTGCGTTACTCTTTCCAAAACCCAATGAAGTTCGAAAAACCAGTAGCGTTTGTTTTTGAAAAGAAAATAACATGTTACATCGGAGATGATAATGTTTTAAAAATAATAGTTTTTTTTTTAGAAACAATGAATAAAGAGATAAATGTATCTTAAATAAATATAAATAAAAATTTATTTCGTTGAAATTGCTGATGATGAAAATTCTCGTATTAGCATACAAGTTAAGTTATTTTTCAAAGAATTGTGTGGTAATTTAATTTAAGATAGTTTTATAACTCTTTCGCCACAGTATGAAAACTCCAAAATAATGTCATTCATGCAAATATTTTGCAATTACAATGAAAAAATATTTTTGATATTTTAATTTTTTACACTTTTCGTTAGATAAAGAAAAACTCTGAAATGTATTTAGTTCAGTTTTTTTCAATCCACCAGTTTGCGTTAAATGCGTAGTGATGAAAACCCATTTTATTTTCCTGATAAAATTTAAAATGTTTTACACTTTTTTAATAACAAGAGTGCTTCAAAGTCTTTATTTTTTCACTAAGGTTTTAAAGATACACTAGAAACTGCAGAAAATTGTTTTGATCTTCATCTGAATTACTTCAATGCATCTGTATTAGGGTGGGTCGAAAAAAGCTTTTTTTTCCTGATCAATTTCTAATAGCACGGAAAACTTGCCCATGAGCATCGTAATAACGGGAAAAATAATAAAAAAAATAATTAATTACTTTTGTAATCGCGCAAGAGCTCTAAAGTTTAGAAAAAAAGAGAAAATTCTGTAATTTTTACCGATTAATATTTTTTTCAAAAAATATTTTTTTTAATTTCTAATAGTGCGGAAAACTTGCGCATGGGCATTATAATAACGGGAAAAATAATTTAAAAAATATTTAATTACTTTTGTATCAGCGCAAGAGCTCTAAAGTTTAGAAAAAAAGAGAAAAATCTGTAATTTTCAGAGATGAAATTTTTTTTCAAAAAATATTTTTGTTTTATTTCTAATAATGCGGAAAACTTGTGCATGGGCTTCCTAATAATAGCAAAAACAATTTTTAAATAATTAACTATTTTTAAAACCACACAAAAGGTCCAAAATTTCGAAAAAAAAAGAGAAAAATCTGTAATTTTTAAAAATATATAATTATTTTTAAAAATATTTTTTTAAATATTTAATAGTATAAAAACTACTCTTGTAGTTTTATAAATTGGTTAAAAAAAATTGGGGTACATTGCCGCTCGTTTGAATTTGCGCAAAACCCCTAAAAATACTTATTTTTTATGTCTTATTTTTTATGGTCATGTTACACCTAACACAGCAACCGGCAATGATATTGCCACAAGCATTTTCGACACATGACATGAGTGCAGTAGATGTTATTGGATGTGATGGGACAGCTACAAACACTGGTTGAAAAAATTAGTGTTGTACGAAACATTGAAGTTTAGTGTTAGTGACCACTGCAGTGATTTATTTGTTTGTTTCACTTTAATGACCTTACTTATAAACATTTGTTTGAGCACTTAGACGGGACATAACTGGACCAGCATCATTCAATGGTCCAATTGAAAAGCAACTGACTTACTGTGAAAAAAAATCCTGTTGTGTTGATTTTGTGCCTATTCAATCTGAAGTTACCGTCACAATAAATAAAACTGACCTCAGTAAAGATTAGAAATATCTTTTAGACATTGTTCAAGCAGTCAGCACGAAGCTGTGATCCAGAATTAGCAGCTAAAAATCCTGGGCCCCTCAGCCATTCCAGATGGTTAACTTGAGCAAACAGGGTGTTAAGACTTTATGTTCCCCAAATAAGTCCGACAAGCGAAATGAAGACCCTTGCAAATTACAGTGTAAAGACCTACGCTCCTGTTTGGTTCAATATTAAAGTGCACAACACTGTGAAAGATGGTCCGAAGCACGTATTAAAGATCGTTCAAACAACCAGACATTTTCCGGACAACATAAAAAAAAATCGATCCAGTCATTCAGAGAAACTCTTTCTTCTGCCATCCAGAGAATCTCATGCTGGCGATGATAATGGATGACAGACAGCACATTAGAGAGTTAGGCTACAGGAATATACTGAAAGCCAGAAATGAGCAGCCAGTAGTTGGCCACATTAGAGCTTTCAAGCTTTCTTCAATTAACTTCAAAGCCACCGACTATCCTGAACTAATTGATTGGACAAATTGTAAGCTGACAAATCCACCCCTTCTGTCAAATATGTCTACAGAAAATATTTCAACCCTATTAAAAGAATTTCCAAAATTTGATTACTTGAAATTTCCTTACCACACTCAGTCAGTGGAGAGGTGTGTAAAACTAGTTACAGAGGCTGCTGCTAAAGTTTGCGGGCATGAAAACCGAAAGGGTTTTATTACGACAACCTTAAAATCACGATCTTTAATGCAAAAATTTGATTCGAAGTCAGAATTCAAAGGGTGTAAGTAAGCACACCCAAATTGGTTGGTTGATTGGGTAGGGTGTGGGTGGGACTTGATTTAGTATTATTTTAGAATCTGTAAAAAAAATGCTGAAATGTGCAATAAGCTGCGATATGTGATTTTCCCCCCCCCCCCAAAAAAAAGGATTTTTAGGGTTTTTGCGCAAATTCAAACGAACGGCAATGTACTCCAAGTTTTTTTTTTCCAATTTCTATAACTACTAGAGTAGTTTTTATACTATTAAATATTAAAAAAAAATATTTTTAAAAATTATTATATATTTTTAAAAATTAGATTTTTCTCTTTTTTTTTCGAAATTTTAGACTTTTTGCATGGTTTCAAAAATAATTAATTATTTTTGGTGTTATTAGGAAGCCCATGCATAAGCTTTCCGCACTATTAGAAATAAGAAAAAAATATTTTTTGAAAAAAAAAAAATCATCTCTAAAAATTACAGATTTTTCTCTTTTTTTCTAAACTTTAGAGCTCTTGCGCTTATACAAAAGTAATTAAATATTATTTTCATTATTTTTCCCGTTATTATAATGCCCGTGCGCAAGTTTTCCGCACTATTAGAAATTAAAAAAAATATTTTTTGAAAAAAATATTAATCGTTAAAAATTACAGAATTTTCTCTTTTTTTCTAAAATTTAGAGCTCTTGCGCGATTACAAAAGTAATTAATTATTTTTTTTATTATTTTTCCCGTTATTAGGATGCCCATGGGCAAGTTTTCCGTGCTATTAGAAATTGATCAGAAAAAAAAAAAGCTTTTTTCGACCCACCCTAATCTGTATAAATCTGTATTATCTATAAGTTATCATGTGCTAAAATAAAAATGGAGTACGTACCCTCTAATAGGTCATTCATTAGATTTTGTATATCTGTGATACTACTTATTTTACTCTTATATACTATTTTTGAGCCTCAAATAGTAACAAGTGCACTGCAAAAAAATAAACCGTTGTTTTTACAGTGTAATACTGGCAGCAGAAATTCCAGTTTAAAACTGTGAAATGCACAGTAATAAACTGCAAAATTGCCAATTTACACTTTATTACTGTAGAATTAGCAATTTTAAAACTTTT
>JAXGGA010024651.1:0-11734 GCA_038373865.1 Uloborus plumipes | reverse complement strand
ATGCTTTGTGCGTAAACTATTATGCTATTGAAAATTCAACGTTAATAAAGCACAACTTTTTCTAAGAAATTTTTGCTTTATTTATGTATGACTAGATTTGTTAGAAAAGGTTGAGAAATAACTGAGACATGAGGATACAAATAAAAACGTTCGTCTTTTTCGATAAACATAAAATAAATGGCAGCAGTGCATAACAGGCAGCAGTGCCTCAACAGCAGTGCATAAAAAAAAAAATAATAATAAAAAAAAAAGTAGAGCTGTTCTTTCGAACGGTTTCCATTTAGATTTAGACGACGCAAAATTTCTAAACTTGATACGCCTATTTTAAAGTTACCGAGTCAATCAAGTCACTTCTCCAGTTCGGTGCTGCTGGGCTTTCCTTTTCTTTCCTAACACAGTGAAATACTGTGTAGTCCAGGCTAGAAGACCATATACCTAAAAATTTTATATATATGACATTTTTTGGTGGTTTCTATATGAAAATGACCTGCTGATTCCGAATCCGTTGAGTGCCAGACGCTAAACCTTGAGCATTTTTGTCAAAATGGCGAAATCCAATATGGCTGCTATAAAAGGTATGAAGAAAATTAATGGAAACGTACGTGCAATAAAACATATTTTACACGTACAATGATTGTACTCTTTAGTCAAAATACAATTCTATTGAAAATAAATATTTATGAAAAGTTTACCAATAAAAATTTTTACCAAATGGTAAAATTCAAGATGTCAGCCTAAAAAGTTGTAAGGTTTGGTTTTCAGGTATTAATCGTTTTTTAAACCGTAATGGACATGAAAATAGAAAGTTTTAACAAAGATAAATGTTTAAAATGATATTCAGGGATCATAAAAAATGTGATTTAGCCTAACAATAACACTAAAAATATTTAGAAACATTCCAAATTTTAGTTTCGGAATTTCGCCGGTTTAAAACAATTTCCTTGAAGAAACAAGTTTATTTTACGAAAGAACTTCCTATATTGATACAAGTTGCATGAAGGCGGACTTCTCGCTGTTGTGAAAGGTATTTTTAGTTACCAGTTGGGAGGTATATCCAATGTGTTTGTTTATTGTTTCGCATTCAGCTCGATTACGGATTGTCCAGATTGTATTCACCCAAATAAGGGTATGTGCAATCTTTCGATATTGTAGTTTTGCAAGATTTGCAGAACAAATAAGCAGCTCAGCAATTTGCTTGCAATTTCTGCCTTAGCACTGGCCAATTTGTTAAACTGCTCCAGGAGCAATCCTGGTAAGCTAGAAAAATACCGAACTGCTATCATCAACCTATCTAAAAGTTGGCTTAAACATCTCAGACAAATTTAAGAAATATTTTCCGGTCATAATCGAACTGCATGAGAAACATCACTACAAAAAATTACTTTTTCTCAGTGAAAAAGAGAAAAAATGCTTATTGCTAATGAGATATATTCGATAGATGTTTTCTGATAACTTTAGAAGCGTTTGCGAATCAACAAAAGAAATTTTTTTTACTAAACTAAAAAGGAGAAAAAAGTCTTGAGACTTATCTGGTAGATTAATTAAATATTTTGCGATAATTTTAAAAATGCCTGTGAAACAGCAGAACAAAATTTTGTTACCACTTAACTAAAAGAACTTGCAAAGTGTTCTATTTTGAAGGTTTTCTTTTACAGAAAGCTTTTTTTATTATTTTACAACTTTAAATGACAGTACAATGACAGACAATGAATGTACTTACCATCATCTCTACAAAAATGTGTTTAGCATTTTTTTCCTTTCTTGATGTGATATAGTTGAACAACTTTAGCGTAAAATATTGATAAAACTTTAAATGTAGAGGACTCGGGTAAAATTGGCAAGTCACAGTGACATGTATATGAGAGAAACCGTGGCCTCAAAGATTCCACTAAACTTTAAGAAGGTTAAAACAATGGTTACGTTCACCGCAAAGAAGACGAACATCTGTGATTCACATCATACACCGGACACAATTATGGTATATGGTTTAAATTAGTCATCAAGGGAAAGTCTCCATGCAAAAATTATTTAGTCATGAACTGGCTCCTCATCCTACTGCTTTATTTGACGATGATTGAAATAAGAGGGGTCCAAATAAATCTGCACTTAAGTCAAAACTTAAAGCAGTTTTCAGGGTAGGCGGTAAGAGTCGTCCAGAAATTATCATTCTTGGTGAATGTGCAGCATTGTGGACAGTAGCTGGACCCGCAACGCCAGCTGCGTGATTGATTCTATTGATGGTGTAGAAAACCTTATTAAGCACGACATACAAACCGTTCTAGCGGTACGTAATCTGTTTGAGAGACACCATAAATTTAGTACTACATTACAACGTCGAGCCACACAAGAGAAAAATGTCTATTGTGTTTTTCAACTTAATGAAAAATCACCACTTTCTTAAAGATACATCGTATTGAAAGTTTTACCAAAAAAGACGCAAGTAATTAAGTTTGCTGTGAACGTTTGTGTTCGATTCCCAGGCCAATGTATAATTGTTACTGTTACCAGTATATTTTCCGATTAAATTGGTGTTGGAATTCAGAAAGCTTTTGTTTCTCATTAAGAAGCTGATATGATTATGATTCACTACTTAGATAAAGTCAGTACCTTCCTAAAGAATTTAGAAACCTTCCAAATAAAAGTCAGTCACTTTACGGCAAGAAATTGGGAACTTTCCAAAATTCTTCTGTTCGGCACTTTTCTGGCATACCAGGAAGGCTCCTGGAGCAGTTTAACAAATTGGCCAGTGCTAAGGCAGAAATTGCAAGCAAATTGCTGAGCTGCTTATTAGTTCTGCAAATCTTGCAAAACTACAATATCGAAAGATTGCACCCCTTATTTGGGTGAAGTCAATCTGAACAATCCATAATCGAGCTGAAGGCGAAACACTAAACAAACACATTGGATATACCTTCCAACTGGTAGCTAAAAATACCTTTCACAACAGCGAGAAGTCCGCCTTCATGCAACTTGTATCAATATAGGAAGCTCTTTCGTAAAATAAACTTGTTTCTTTAAGGAAATTGTTTTAAACCGGCGATATTCCGAAACTAAAATTTGGAACGCTTCTAAATATTTTTAGTGTTATTGTTAGGCTAAATCACATTTTTTTATGATACCTGCATATCATTTTAAACATTTATCTTTGTTAAAACATTCTTTTTTCACTTCAATTACGGTTTAAAAAATGTTTAATACCTGAAAATCAAAATTTACAACTTTTTAGGCTAACATCTTGAATTTTACCATTTGGTAAACATTTTTATTCGTATACTTTTAAATATTTATTTTCAATAGAATTTTATTTTGACTAAAGAGTACAATCATTTTTACGTGTAAAATATGTTTTATTGCACGTACGTTTCCATTGATTTGCTTCATACCTTTTATAGCAGCCATATTGGATTTCCACATTTGGACAAAAATGCTCAAGGTTTAGCGTCTGGCACTCAACGGATTCGGAATCAGCAGGTCATTTTCATATAGAAACCACCAAAAAATGTCATATATATAAAAATTTTAGGCATCATGACATTTCAATGGACACTAGCCTGGACTAGTGTGTCTTATAAAATTTCTGATTAGCGTGATTCATCGTAACATGGGGTACGGCCACAGGGTCAAAAAAGGCTTCTCATCACTGTTTTAACCCACTGACGGTTCTGGACGTCTTATCGCGTCAATTTAACATGTAATTCTGAAACTGCCGGACCGCCGGGGGGGGGGGGTAAGGGAAAACAACTATAACAGGCAACGTTTATGAAGAATGATATAACTCCTTGCTCCTCAATAACTCAGTCCTCAGTGTATTATTTTGAAACTACAGTATTCCTTTTTACTTCCTTTTACGTAGTAAAGGAAGTATTGTGATCGCGAAAATAATTTCACTCTAATTTCGGTCTAAATTTCGATCTTTCTCACCCCCGAATGAATGTTGAGTCGTTTTTTCGCCCCGTCAGCACGTGCATATGTATCTACCAACATATTAAGTCAAAAAGTCCTTTTCGACCATCCCGGAGTTAATTACGACGAGTTTTCTCGTGACGTCTGTATGTACGTTACGTATGTATGTATGTATGTATGTATGTATGTATGTATGTATCTTGCACAACTCAAAAACGGTGTGCCGTAGAACATTCTCGTTTGGCATATAGGCTCTGAGGGGGGGGGGGTCAAGTTGTGCACCTCCCTTTTTGGTTGCATTCGAATAATCCCAAGGGGGTCTTTTATCCCTTTTTAATACAAGAACCGCATTGATTTCTTACAAGAAAAAAAAAAAATACTTGGATTATTACTAAAAATTCAAAGTGCATTAAGACTATTACTGTAAACTTCCGATTATCTGCAGAACTTTCACTTTTGAAAAAAATTAAAAAAAGAATCAGGGACTTCCCCGATAGTTTTACGAAATTGTAGTTTTTTGGAGTTTTAAAAACGCGATTATTTCTTTGGTAGCGTTGGTGCGGTTAAGGAACTCTATTGAAGTTTCTAAAAGTACAATTTTAGACCATTTTTAGTGATACTATGGGAAGTGATCGGGAGCTCTCCCGCCGGAAAATGTTCTGATTAAATTTCTCAAAACGCAATTGTAGAGCATCTTTTATTGCAATAGGCAAAATCATGGGGTTCAAAACTTTCCCCTGGAAAAGTGTTGAAATTGAACTTTCAAAACACTCAGTTTTCATTAGGTTTGGTGGTCTTTTCCCCGAAATTTTTTGGAGATGTGGTATAATATACGCGATTGTGTAGACCGTAGAAGAAACGATGGAGTTCAAAGGACCTCCCTCAAAAATTTTCGAAATTAAAGCACCATAAACGTAAAATTTTAGACAATCTGCGATGACTTGGGAGTAGAGAGCTTTCCAACGGAAAAAATTGGAAGAAAAATCTGAAGAAAAAAAAAAAAAAAATGCAGATTTTTTTTTTTTTTTTTTGATGTTATGTGGGGGGGGAGGGGGTATCTTTGTAAAAAATCCTCTTCACTAGGGGATCCGCCACGCCGCTGAAGGCCTGAGGTCATGGCACAGGCTGCGCAGCTTAAGTTTTTAAGGTATGTTTTTAAGGGTATTTTTTCGCTCTTTGGAAGGTTCTCTTGTTTTTAAGGAGTTTGAGAGGGAAAGAATGTGTCATCGCTCTAGGAGTCCTGGTATCCATAATCCACAGCAGCAAGCAAAATATAATCATGACACACTTATTGAAGAATGTCAATTTCTCAAATGACTCAAAATGTCAAAAAAGTAAAACACCGTTCTTCGTCAGTTGTCATAAAGCAGAACACCAAAAATAAAATAAATCCTCTGTAAATTATAAATCCAGCTTTAATTAAGCACTAATACGCAGGGATACTGCAGACACGTGTGTCGGCGTTACAAGGAACGCCTTTGATGCGTAAAAGGCATTAACATTTTAATCACACAAAAGGATTGATGCGTTTACACAGAAACGCGCATTCGAAGTGACTTCTAAAATTTAAATTTTATGACACTTATAAAACGTGTTAAATATAGAGTTTGGCACTTTCAAATGTAAAGAATTTCGGTACTTTTGTTAGTGGCATTCAAAATTCGAAGGAAAAGTGTGCATTGTGTAAGAAATTATGTTTGCAGTAACTACAACAAAATCAATGCTGTAGATAACACTTAGTTTATACAGTTATTCAATAATGATAGAGATTGAAAATAAATAAGAAAATTAAAAATAAAATAAACAATTAACAATATTTTAGCCAAAAGGGGTATAAAAAGCATTTTTTGGAAAAATTTCGGAGGGGTTTTGAACCCTAAAAAACAAATAAACCCACCCTTTAAATACGGCCCTGATTTAAATCTTCAAATCCCTCTGTAGTTAAAGCGATTTTTCCTAATACTCTCTGATTCTGCCAAAGCGAGCGATTTCGGTAAAAAATTGCAACCCGAATCCTGCCAAGCTTAATGGCCGCCGTACTTGATGATTCAGTCGGCGAGCTGCTCGAATACCATTCACAGGCTTTGCGCGCCGGTTGTGCTCGGTTAGGTAAGTTTACTCGCTAAAATAATAGTTACAGAAGAGCGCAGTTTTGCAAGCAGCCCCATCGTCAACAACTCGATCAATCACCGGTAAGTGTCACAACTATCCCTGTTTATCTTCTCTTGAAGCACTTATTTATTTATTTACTTTTCGATTGAGACGTCTGGAACTCCAATCCCCCGCATGTTTTCTCTGACCTTAATGTCTGGTATCACGTCCCAACATTGTTTTATTTTTGGTAGTTTTTCTGGGCAGGTAGCTTCCTCACTGGATTGGCAAGTTCACTGGGTCTGCGATGATTCAATTTTTACCGTGCGGTCCCAACCGTTATGACATAGATACATTTGTACCTCAAATTATGTTACCGAGGTATATCTGTCTAATTTCATGAAAGTGATTATCCTCTCTCTACACAGAGTTGTTCAACCTAGGTTCCAGGGACCCCTGTAGTTCCCTGGAATTTTAACAGAGGTTTCGCAGTGATAGCCTATTTGCCTAATCAAAGGGGCAAAATGTTTTAAATTTTTACAAAAGATCCAATTCTTCAAGGCAGATTGCTTGTGAAGTTAAATGTATAACTATTTTATTAATAAATCAACTTTAATTATTTCTGATTTCCTGAGGTAAAACTTAGCAATAGAAAAAAAAAATTGCTACCAAGTCATTGAAAGAACATTTTCCCTTTCGTAATTTGTCATAAGTGTTACTTCTGTTTATTATTCATAAAATATATGTTTTAGTTAAGAAAAAGTATCTTTCCCAGGCCTGTCATTCATAGGGTTCAAGTGACCCCCTCCCGCTGGTTTTAAAACATAGTGTTTTTACCTACAAGTGGCTAGCCCTTTATTTAAGGGTGTCAGGAGGGGGCAACATATCCGCTGACTTTGAAAATCAAATAACTTTCATATTATGAATGGGATTTTCATTACTTTTAGATGCAATGCATTGAGTATATACACTATGACCAATGGCGCGCCCAGGATTGTTTCCTAGGAGGGGCTAAGTGGCCCTCTTTTGGAAACTTTTCGAACTTGAAGTCCTAAAGAAAAACTGCAGTCATTTTAAGTGAAATTAAGAAAAGGATCGGGGACGATCTCTCTGAAATCAAATCAGTAAAACGCATTTTAGGTAGTTTGGTTTAATCAAAGGGGTTCATCTTCGTGCTTCTGGGAGGGACCTAAGCCTCTTAGCTCACCCCGTGGGTGGGTCACTGACTTTGTCCCCCCTCCCTCTTCTGGAAAATTTGGAAATGATGTGCGTTATAAGCTTGTATGGTTATTTTTGAAATAGATAAATACCTTTACCTAAAAATAAAAGCATATAGTACAATGTTGAAAAGCACAAATGCGCATTTGTGCTTTTCAATGTTGCATTACATGCTTTTATGTTTGTTGTTTTTCAATAAATTTACATGGAGTATACACCCCTTTGCCCCCCGCACCTGGAAAAAGGATCAAAATGTCAGTCTTGTGTCTTTTCCTTCATTACCTTTTTTGTGTAACAAAATAAAAATGCAGTAATAATTTTGTAAATTTAAGTCGGCATTAGTTTAGAAAATCCCACTTTTTTTCTTTTCTCTTTGAACAAGAACTTCTGTAGACTATAAGCTCAACTGGTCCCCCAAAAGTGAATAAGGTTGAATACCCCTGTTTTAGCACATTTCTTGTTAATGAAAAGGTTTAAATGATCGATATAATTAAAATACTTTTGAAGGAACTATAACATCACCATCATTTGGGGGATGACAGGGTCAATGTCCTCCCCCCCCCTAATTTAGAAACTGAATGTAAGTGCATTCCGTATGTTTTTGTTATTTTATCCCTTATTAATTTATTTAGTACACTACACAGTACAAACTGCGCCCCGCCCCCCCAACATAAAAATTTGAAATGACGTGTGTGTGTTTAATTTTTAACTTGATTGTTATGGTTTTTTTTAATTTCTCATTTGATGAAGTAGTTTAGGCTCACAATAATGTATTTTTGGGAATAAATATCACTCTTCATTTCATAAGGAGTTAAAAATCATTAATTTTAATTTGTTTAGTTCTTTTGAAATGTCTTTTACAACTATTTGGTTTCATGAAAGGTTATAAAAAAGAAAAATGTTTTATATCTGCAATTTAAAACTTGTTTGTAATTTTAATCTGAATTTTTTTGAAAAGTTCCCTTTGGCATATGCTTAAAAACTGAGTATTAAAAAGTTAACATACAATGAATCAGACATAAAGATAACTGGTTATAAAGTAGTAAGATTGTAGGTGCGTGTTTTCTCCAAAAAAAAAAAAAAAAAAGAGAGAAACAAAACATATGCACCAAATTCGAAGACTAAAGATTTTGATAAATTTTATGTGATCTTCACATTTAGCTGATTGTGTGTTTAAGTTTAGCTTATAGATACATAGTGTGTATTAAGGGTGTCAATCCCCCTCAAAAACAATGGTGCACATCCTATAGAGTATCCCCATTGAAGGAGAGCTCCACCCCCTCAAAAAAACCATAAATAAATATTAAAAAAAAAACACTTAAAAAATATTTCTTCCTAAAAATTTCAATCACACAGTCTGTAACATGGCTTTTCCCTTGCTGGTACCCCTGTGATAATGATTTAATTAATCACCAAAAGTTGAATGAACATATTTTTAATTCATGTTCTCTACTGATGCATCTTAAGAAATATTCAAATTTTTATTTACTTGACTAGTTTTTAAATTTGTGTGGGGCCAAATACTGCAGCCATATACAGGGTGTCCACTCCTATCGTGGCCCAATAGCTAATTTCTAAACCGTTAGAGATACAGCATATAGTTTATTTAGGAAAAAATCTCTAAATTACGAAAGGAATTTTTGCTACGAAATGTTTTTCAAAAAAATCAAATTTTGAAAGAGTTACGAAATTTTAATTTTTATACAGCTCCCCAGTCGTATTAATCATATTTAGTAAAACATTCTCAACAGTGTAACGTTTAAAACTTAAAAAAAAGCACTCTTCTACGACAAAAATTGACCGAGTTATGACGTTTTGAAAAATCAAGATTTTGAAGGATTTCGCATACGGTCCCTTAAGCGATCCCTCGCGATGACGTCATGAAATAATGCGAAGTTTTGATTTTTCAAAACGTCATAACTCGGTCAATTTTTGTCGTAGAACAGTGATTTTTTTTTTTAAGTTTTAAACGTTACAGTCTCAAGAATGTTTTACTAAATATGATTTATAGGACTGGGGGTTGTATAAAAATTTAAATTTCGTAACTCTTCAAAATTTGATTTTTCTGAAAAACATTTCGTAGCCCAAATTCGTTTCGAAATAAAGAGATTTTTTCCTAAATAAACTATATGCTTATCTCTAACGGTTTAGAAATTAGCTATTGGGCCACGATAGGAGTGGACACCCTGTATGAAAAGAAATGCTGTGTTGATAATCGTATAATATGTTATTACAAATGCTGAATAAATAGTTTATGAAACTTTTTGTTAGATGCTACACTGCTGTTTTCCCATTCTTTTCTGCTGATCACAAATTTGTTTACAGTATTTAACCCATTAATGCTTGACATGTTTTTTTCCAAAGATATTTTGTATATTGGTTACACGGCTACAGAACACACTTTACAATGGTTATGTGCTGCAATCTGTTAATAATGAATTGTAACAATACCAAAGTAATAATTGAACACTATTATTTGGTTGAAATGTTCATTTTTGGTCAATTCAGACACTTTTTGGACCGTCCCTGAAAATGGCCGCAAGGCATTAATGAGTTAAATAGTGTACATGTTAAAGTGTTCCTGGTTCTTGGCATTGTTGGAATAATATTTGGGTTGAGATTAATTATTAAAGTTGAAATGGGGGGGGGGGGGGAATTTCGACGTGGTATGTTAATTTATATTTTGAAGCCTATTCTAAAGTTCAACAAATCACAAATTTCATCGCAAAAATTGGTCCACGACATCAGCAATATGTATTTGAGCTGACATTTATTGATCTGTTTAGAAGTTTCATTAAAATTTTGAGACGTATAAAAGGCTAAAATTAAGGCAGCATGAAAATGAAAAGCATTTTCAAAGTATAAGTTTCATTTTTATATTGTAAATGTACTTACTACAAAAGTATATAAGTAACTCTCAGTAATATCTCTGTGGTTGCAAATAGGAATTTCCGAGAAGCAAGCTCAAAATCATTGCATTTTCAAATTTATGTGAAAAGTAAATTATTTTTGGAAACAATTGTCAAGGATTCAAAGTTTTTTTTTTTTTTCTGAAGGAAAGTAGAAAAAAAAAAGCTTTTCCATTTTTTTTGGGGGGGGGGGGGCGGAATTTTGCATTTCCAAGTGTGATTTTTTATGGAGAACAGTTAAAAATGATGTGTTGAACGATTTTCTGAATGAACAAAAAAAAAAAAAAAATATTTTTATCTAATGTGGTGTCAAATCGAATTCGAAAAATTGAGCAACAAATGGAATAAATTACTGCATGAGCAATCGAAATTTTACTTAAATATTTTAAATATATTTTTTTCGACTTGTTTTGATGATATATCTCATTGAAAGTCATCTATTCATTTGCATAAGCTAATTAGATTAAGAAAAAACGCGATACACATTCAAAATAAGCTCTCGAATCCTTTGGAGCTCCTTAGTTTTTCCTTCGAGTTTCGAACATTCAGTTTGTTTTGATTACGCTTTGGTTTTCACCACCAGTTTAACCTGTCTGCTGTGTGACAACAACATTTTTTCAAATGAATATTATTAATAACTTTTAGCGATGTTTTGAATTGCTATGTTTAATCTTTCACTTATACAGATAGCGACTCACGTTAATCAGTTTGTTTTGAACTGCAATTCCGTTGCATGGGCAGCTTTAAAACTACAGCCACAAAACAACTAAACCCTATCTATTTTCCTCTTGGTTTCATGCGTGAATTTTTTTTTTATTTTTAATTTTGTAGTTTTTTAGTTTTGAAAATGAGTTTTGTGTAATGTACAAACAAAATATAAATGCTCCAGATTATAAGATCGATGGTGGATATATGAATAAGAAAACGTCGATTGTATATGTTATTTATTTTGAATACAAACACCTGTATTAGAGCAACGGATAATTTTTTTTACGTAGAGAAAAGCAGTCCGGGGGTGGGGAGTGCTTATAAATTAGTTCGGGGGAGGGGGGGAGGGGCTCACAAGTATTGGCATGCTTTAATAAAATCAATGGTAAAACCTCCATTGTTCTATCAATAACCACATTTCCCAGTGGCAGAGCTCCCATATTCACTCCGCAAAAACCCGGAGTGCAGAGCAAAGCAGTTTTTTTCTGAGGTAGAAATGCGCCATGTGAACGAGGCTCATGTTGCAATTACGGGCACCTCTCACGCCCAGATTTACCGAAGGGCCACAAAAATGCATAAATGATAAATGTGTTACTCAGCTCTGAATTAGACATTTCTCTCCCCCCACCCCAATATTGTGCACTTACAACAGCCGCACAACGAGGGGGGGGGATATACCCTCCAGAGAACTTGGTTGTAGCATATGTTGCCCTTTTTTTATGCGGTAGTTTTTATAATGGGTATTTAAGGACTAAAACGACGCCCAAAAGGTAAATTCTGGCTGCGCTAGTGATTCACTAGATCAATTACAAATTATGCGTTAAGTTCCGAAACCTGATTGCCTGCTGTCCGAGAAAACAAGGATCGTAAATTTACGGCAAAAGAGTGATGGTGCACCCCTTCCT
>JAXGGA010024650.1:0-11735 GCA_038373865.1 Uloborus plumipes | reverse complement strand
CACCCCCGTACCTTTCCCTGTAGTGCCAAGTTAGGGTGGAACAGAGCGCCATCAAAACACATTGGTGGGGGGGGGGGGGTATTTTTTAAAACTAACTTATTTATTTATTTAAATTAGTTATTAATTTAGTTTTTTAATTTAAATTATTTGCGGATTTTTTTAATAAAAATATTTATCAATTATTTTTTTAATAAACTTATTTCTTTTATTTCTTTATTATTACTTTTTTATTTATTCATTTATTTATTTTTTGTGTGTGTGCGTGTGTGTATGCTTGGATTGTCTGGAAGGGAAAAAAAGCGATTCAATTCTGCGCACAGTTCGAATTTTTAAAAAATTAAAAATATATAAAAAAATAATAGTTATAATTAAAAAAATAAATATTTAAAAAAACAAAAAAGAGGGTTAAAAATAAAAATAAGCTTGGGGGGATGGGCACCCCTGTCAAGGTGGGAGAGGCAGAGGGCTGGGTCTCTCCCAAATAGATAAAAATGATTTAACTATACCTTTTTTTATAAATTTGCTTCTAAATGACGTCAGTAAAAGATTTTGAACTAATCCTTTGAAACATATACATGCATAAAAGCACATTGAAATACAAGTAGGGGAATGTGAGGCAAAGTGAAAGAGCGGTGCAAAGTGAAATGGTAAAATATTTTCACAGTTTGCAGCGCCACCTATCTAGCAATATTTTAACTAGGTTCCTAGATATATAGTTGATTCCTGTCTAAAAATAAACAATTCCAAAGAGCAACGCAAAGAATAAAACAAGTAATTCTCAAAATGGGATATTTTTATTGGAAGATTCGTGGTGTTTCAAAAATATTTCTTCTTATAAAATTTTTGTAGTTATGATTTTAACTACAAATTGAAGCCTACTGATGTCCAGTGCAATCCTGTTTAGTATATATTAAGCATGTTTTAAATTTGATTCTAAATGTTCAATGTAATTAGTCAAGCGCACGCGGGGCAAGGGCGGATCCAGAAGTGTTCCAAGGGAGGGGCGGTTGTATTTTTTTTTCAAATTGCCCCCCCCCCCACCCTTTTTTTACCACTTATCTTGGTTAACACATGTTTATTACAAATTGTTCGGTCTTCTATTCCGAAAAAATTCCAGATCAGAGCCCCGAATCCCTACCACTTCTCATAGTATCATCGAAGATCATTTAAAATTGCCTTTTTTGAACTTCAAAGTCGAAAGCTGCTGGAGAAGAGTCCCTCAAGGTAGGGGCGATCGCCCCCATCGCCCCTCCCTTGTAACCGCCCCTGACGCGGGGCAAAGCGAAGTAGTTAACTTCGCTTGCTTATGCAATCTTTTATAAAATCACTTACGAATTACTGTATTTATTAATTTATTCACATTCTTTTACTTATTAATTCACTTGTGAATTCATTCATTCACTCATTCGTCGGTCCTTCGAGTGGTGGCGCCCATGTCCTCCACACACGCACATACACGCTAACACACGTCTACACACGCACACACATACACACCTGTGCAAAAATTGCAAAAGACATAATTTAAATTCAAGGTGTCAAAATTTAAATTAATATTTCTTTCTTTTTTACTAGCGGTACCCGCACGGCTTTGCCCGTGGTATAAAATAAAAATTTCATTTGTAAAATAGCAGCAGAATACAGCAGAACAGCTACAGCAGAAGAAATGCTCTATTTTAGTTGTAATTCAACTATAATTCCTTCAAAGTATGATATAAAAATCTGGTATGGACCCCACGCTACTTAATTTTTATGTGAATTTTTATTCTTAGTAGATGCCTTAAGTGCTAAAATAGTGCTTGGAGTGAGCAAGATAACAGTTCAAATATTTATATCTCTAATTTGCCGCGAAACAATGCAAAAAAAAAATGTTTCACAATGATTAATCTCCTAAATATTGCCGATTTTAACATCATTCAGTGGATTTTTCGCAAAATATCGCCAATAGCGCCAAATTGAGTCCAAATATAAAAAGAAAGCAATTTTTTTCCCCAACTTGGTGATATGTCGCCAAATTGGCGGCAAATGCTTGACGACCAAAAGCTTGGCGATATATTGCCAAGTGGTCGGCCCAATTCATATCACTTTTGTCTGCATTGAAATGAACACTGATTTACTCCATAAAAGGGGTAAAACACCCCCTTGGAACATTCGAATGCAACCCCAAGGGAAGATGTACAAAAATAAGCCAAAAGAGAAAATAAGAACAATTTTGTTGCTCACAGAAACCAACAGAAATCTTACCAAAGTTTAAAAGAAGAAGAAAGTTTTATTTCCTAGCTTTAAAAACAAAACGAACGATGCAATAACGCAATTCATACGATATTTGGTTAATCTGTGCTTTAGGTACCGTTTTCTCGCTAAATGGGCGATAGGCGCGCCAAGCGTGGTAACCCTGGCTATTTTGCGTAGTTTCTCTCGGAGCTTTCACTTCCGCGAGACACGCAAAAACGCGCCAAGTAATGTCCCAAAGCATTTTCACCCGGAAAAGACAGGGTTGCCAGAGAATTGAAACAAATAAATACTACGCCTCCTCTAAAAAAAAATATTACAAAGTAATACTGCTTCCAAAAGTCGCCAAAATCAATGTTGCCAAAATGCGAAATCTATGAAAATGAAAAAAAAAAAAAAATCCGCCAAATCTTTTAATTAAGTCATTAGTATATTGGAAACAGGGTTGCCGGAAAAATACTACGCTCCTTATTTGGACCGAAAAAATATTACCGTAGTATCAAAAATACTACGTCTGGCGACGCTGGCAGAAGAACGAAACAAAAATAGGTATGAACACGTAACCATGGTAACAACATGAAAAGTTGATTTCCGTTGATAAAATAATTCTTTTCATCTTTCTTTTCAAACAAATTTTATTATCGAGCTGAACCATTTTAGAATCGTTTGGCTTGCTTTACTGAAGGTAAGCCTTGAATTTCGGGATTCTAAAAACAATTATTACAGCTCTCCTGATGATCGTAGAAACTTCGAAAAAACTTCATTTTGTGCAGAAAATTTCAAGCTTTCGAATGACATAAGACCTGAAAATGTGTATGAAATATTTCTTCCCAATTTTATCGAATTTCCGCTAAGAATTCGAATAGAAAAAGAACGAAATGGAATGTTCGAAAAATCGCTTCGTGGTGCAAAACTACATGCTACAAACTAATTTTGTGCCAAGTGGTGTGAAAATCGACCGAACGGTTTTGGCGCTACGCGCGTAACAGACAGAAAGACAGACACACCTTCAGCTTTATTATTAGTAGAGATATTTAAATATATTTAATGTCTACGGGACATAAAAGCATATTTGAAGGACATTATTTTGAAGCGTAAAGAAAGAACTACTATACAGACGAATTGAAAAGTTACTTTATTTTATTTTGTTTTCAGCAAATTATTATTATTATTATTATTTTTCATTTATTTATTTTTTTGCTGACGATTTTTTTTTCTGTCGAAAATTATTCGTTTTAGAGAGCTTTTCCCCCCCCCCCCTTCCCTTCAGAGTAGTATCGCTTCGGTTACCGACGTATGGTCTGTTTATAACAAGTTTCAATCATGCTTTTGCTCCGGACTCCACAGCTGAGGTTTCCCTAGCCTGCTCTATGGGATAGATGTATGCCTGACATGATTTGTTTTTTCAACTTACATTTCAACCATTAGTAACTATAAATTAGAAGATTCGAAATGAATTTTCAAAAGAAGACACAACTAAAATCTTCACAATTTTTTAATACGCTTTTATTATGCAATGAGTTACCGCCCATACGCCAGGGCTAAGGCAGAACTGAAGCAAATGCACACACAGCTCAATCATAGCATCCTAAGACTGCAGTTTTGTCCTTATTGTGGACTCCTCAGTTAAGAATAGCCAATGATCGAGCTGCAGGCAAAGATCCTCTTATTGTAGCTAAGATTGCCAACAAACTGGTAGATAAAGTGAATTTATCTTACCAGCGAGCGTCCGCAAACCATGGTGAGGCTCAACTCGAAATTTGAAGGCAAAGGCTGGGTAATATGCAATAAGTTACCGCCCATAAGCCAGGGCTAAGGCAGAACTGAAGCAAATGCACCCACAGCTCGATCATAGCATCCTAAGACTGCCAATCTTAGACTTTGTTGACAATCTTAGCTACAATAAGAGGATCTTTGCCTCCAGCCCGATCATTGGCTATTCCTAACTGAGGAGTCCACAATAAGGACGAAACTGCAGTCTTAGGATGCTATGATCGAGCTGTGGGTGCATTCGCTTCACGCTTTTATTAGTTTCACATGTGGGTTTGTATGTATGTATGTAACTCTGAATAAAAGATAAAATTCACGTTCTTTACAAATTTAAATGCAATATATTTATTACTATTATTAATACTAAAGGCTAAACTATATTACATGTTGATGTAGTATAAGTATATTTATAAGTGTTTCAGTAGTTTGTATGTAACTCTGAATAAAAGATAAAATTCAGCTGATTAATTATATGTGATTAAACTTACTACAGTTTAGTAAACTATAAGTCAATCGAAAAGGGTATTTTCTAGTTTTTTTAAACTATACATTAAATTATTTAATTCTGCATCTTAAGAATATTTTCACTTTTTAGCCTACTTTCCCGTTAAAAATAAAAGAAAGACGAAAAAAGTATTAAAAGTAGCTTAATGCATCTAAAAAATATCGCCAAGTCCAAAAAATATCGTCAAGTTGAAAAAAATATCGCCAAGTCCAAAAAATATCGCCAAGTTAGAAAAATAAAAAAGTAAAATGAATATCGAAAAATTAAAAATTTGAAAGTAGGGTATTGAGATGGGGAATTTGTGTGTCGGTCGGTCGGTCGGTCGGTCTGTCTGTCTGTCCCCCCCTAATAACTTTTGAATGAACATTCCGATTTGGACAAACTTTTTTTTGTTGGAAAGATCTCGGCGAGTACAGCTCATTCCCATATTTGATTTTTCGATTTGAACAGTTTTTGTTCAACTTTGAACCGTTCAAATAACCTGTCCCGCGATGCTAACTTTTGAGTGAACAGTCCGATTTGAACAAACTTTTTTTTGTTCGAAAGATCTTATCAAGGATATTTCATTCCCGTTTCTACATTTTCGATTTGAACAATTTTTTGTTCAACATTGAACCGCACGAGCAAGCTGTCACCCCTAATAACTTTTGAGTAAACAGTCCGATTTAAATATTTTTTTTTTATTGAAAAGATCTCGGCGAGTACAGCTCATTCCCATATTTGATTTTTCGATTTGAACAATTTTTGGTTCAACTTTGAACCGTTCAAACAACCTGTCCCGCGATGCTAACTTTTGAGTAAACAGTCCGATTTGAACAAACTTGTTTTGTTCGAAAGATCTTATCAAGGATACTTCAATCCCGTATTTACATTCCTGTATTTACATTTCCGATCTGAACAATTTTTCGTTCAACATTGAACCGCTCAAGCAAGCTGTCACTCCTAATAACTTTTGAGTGAAGAGTCCGATTTAAATAAACTTTTCTTTTTGTTCGAAGGATCTCAGCAAGGATACTTCATTACCGTATTTAAATTTTCAATTTGAACATTTTTTCGTTCAACATTGAACCGTTCAAGCAACCTTTCCCCATCTAATAACTTCTGAGTGAACCATCCGAATGGAATAAACTTTTTTTTGTTTGAAAGATCTCGGAGAGGCTCATTCCCATATTTCGCTTTTTGATTTCAACCATTTTTCGTTCAATGTTGAACCGTTCAGAAAAAAAAATTAACATTAGCGCCTACGGGGAATTTAAGTTGAATGTTGATCCTGAACTTAAAGTCGGATTTTCTTCAAACTAACTTTGCAAGAAAATGGTTTTGATAAGTAATGTTTGTAAAGTACTTTTCTGAATAATCTTCTGTGAGGACTCTGATTCTGACTCCGACTCCGCAAACATGGCTGAAATGCAGGCTCAGAAAAAAAAATGACTGACTGTGCAGACGATTTTTTGTTTATTTATTCATTTTTTTTATTTTATTTATTATTATTTTCTTTCTTTTTTTTTTTTTTTTGGCACACAATTTTTTTTTGTAACAAAAATAGTTTTATTCACGGGGGTTTTTTATTCTCTATTTATATAACAACTCTCTACCTCAGAACCAGACTAACGTAAGTCCATTTTCGTCATTTTTCAGTAGAGGGGAAAATAGTGTATTCGACAATCGTTTTTCCCCTCTACCGAAAAATGACGAAAATGGACTTACGTTAGTCTGGTTCTGAGGTACAGAACTGGCAACGGATTAAAAGTGAAATTCGAGACATTTTATCAACGGACGAGTTTTTTTTTTTCTTTTTTTTTCTTTCGTTGATAAAATGTGTTTTGATGTACTTTGTACTTTTAATTTTTTTTTTTGAAAACAATTGAGGAATTTTTCTACGGAAGAGCTGTAACAGTTACATTCTTTAAAAGGCGCGACAAAACTTTATTTATTCATTTATTTACTTTTTATGTGTCTATTTCATCTGATGAGAGGGGTATATTTTGCTTTAGAAATCAGCTTTAAGTGCTAAAAAGGTATGTTTGACATAATTTTTAGTCTCAGATAATCAAGAGAATAATGATCAGATGCTAGAATGCCGATGTCGATGTACGGAAAAGTAGGCTCGTTTAGTTCTTGACAGAACTTCTTGTTTCTTTCTGTGAAAAATAATTGTTTTTGTTGTAACGTTCTAATTACATTTCTCGAAGAGGAAAAACTGACTTACAAATAATCCTCATCAAGTTTTAGTGAAAGCAGCTCAAAAAGTGATGCATAATAAATTAAACTGAGAATAGCAGTCGCTAACGTAATTAATTGTTCGCGGTGTTTCAATTAATGAAGTCTGACGCGACAAGTACTTTTTCCATAATCCGTACTTTTTGGTTTTCTAGGCATTAATTGATTTTGAAATTTGCGCAACTGATGGATGAAGTAAGTTTTGTTCTTGTTTAAGCTATAATTGGTAGTGTTAGCGAAACTAAGTTTTTAGCCTATTTTCCCGTAAGAGTAACAGAAAATAGAAACCTATATATATATAAATGGATGTATGTATATTTGTGCATTATATATGTATGTTTGTATGTTTGTTCCTTACATAAATCCAGTTTTCGTCGGATTTTCATCAAACTTGGCACAGAGCAGGGACGTCATTTCAAGTTTTTCCAGGGGTGGGGGGCAAAGGGTAAAAACACAATACAATTTCACCATAAAACAACAAAAACCAAGCCCACTTATATGTAAACACATTGATTTCTCAAAGTCAGGGGGGGCAATAGACCCCCCCCGCCCCCCCCCCCCCTAAATGACGGGCCTGGCACAGAGGTTCCTCGATGCACTAGAATTCACATAGGCGGGGTTTTGAAATTTAAAAAAAATCAAGAAGGCTCAAAATTAAATTTTTTTGTCACAAAATAGCCATTTTCTTTCAATTTTGAACAGATAGAGCAATAGATATAAGCCTTTAAGCATACAAATTGATAACATTTAACACATTTAAATATGAGTATTTTCCGACTAAGATGACGATTAACAATGAATTAGCAATTTAAGACTCATCTATTTCATTTTAGCATGAAATAAGTTAAAAACAATTATAATTCATGCTCTAATTACCTTGGAACATTGGCACAAATATTATGTGATGCAGAAAAGTTAGAGGTTCCAAAAAATAGTTGATTCTAATTTTTGCGAGCATTTCTAATAAACACCCGGGCAACGCCGGGTAATAAGCTAGTAACCAATAAAAATGCTTTTTAAATCTACAAACAACTTTGCTTAGCTTGATTCGCATTAGAAAGTATAAAATAAAATAAGTATTTGATTTCTTGCTTACAATACCCAAAAACTTATCTTGATTTTGATACATTTATATTTAAATTATAGCTAAAGCAGCCAATAACATTCATTTATAAGTGCTAAGAATAAATTAAAAAATTAAACAAACCCTGACTCTCATTGTCGATCTCATATTAAAACGAACTTCTCTGATTGTGTGAAGCATTTTAATTCTGAATACATTTAATATTTTCGAGAACATAATTGTGGTAACAGAAAAGGAAAGATAATCCTTACTAATAAAATTTGCTAGTCGCAAACGCAGAATAAAGAAGGAAAATTAAAAATTATTTTACAAAAATCAATTACAAGTATTTTCATAGTTAACAAATAGAAATTGGCAGCAAGTAAACATTTTAAATCATTGAGTTTTCTTTCCTCATTGGCCAGCAGTGACATCGGTTTCCAATCTTGCAAATTTAAGCCTTAGCTGCATTTGCTAAAAAAAGTTATAGTTCGAGTTGCTATAAATGACGGTCGAGCATTATGGAACTAATCGGCCTTTATTTATTCACCAGATATTACAATATACAGTGAACTCTCACTTATACGCCGGCCCAAGGGACCAACAGAAAAAGGCGTATAACTGAGAGAGACGCATAAGCGAACAAGCCTATTTATAGGTCTAAAACGCCAAATAAGTTCTAATGAGAGCATGAATAAGAATGTTTGTGTAGAAAAGGAACATATTACTTCGGTTTGACATTTGGCAATTACTGTAATGTAACTACAATGATAAAAAGAAAACAAAAATTGTAGCGTACCTAATCACAAATTGTTCCCTTTAAAACGATACATAATAGATAATTGACCCTCTCCGAATTCTAGTTCATACGGAAAAAAGGCCTTCCGTGAGCAATAAAGGCGAAAGAGGCAAAAGGCGAATTAAAGAAGAAAGTGAAGAAACATGCTTATTTTTTAAAGAAAATAAAATAAATGTTTAATATTTTACGAAAAATTCGGCGCATTTATCGTTAGAGCGACGCATAAACGAATGAAATTATCATTACTAGCTGCCAGGGCAGCTAGATTAGCTTCCTGCGGCATGTTGATGCATAACGTCCCCCTTCTCTAACTTTTACCTCGTTCTGAAGTTATATTATTTGATATAATTTAATGTTCATTCGATTTCAAGACATACCACGCACGTGGCCCGGCGTTGCACGGGCACTTCGTGCCCTGAAAGTAGTGAGAAAAAAATTTAAAGAAACTACTCCCCGCCAAGGCGGCTCGCTTACAGGCGCTTCACGCCTTTACTTTTTTCCTATATAAAAAAAATCATTCGAATTATTGAGATGCTTCACGCCTTCAAGATGGTGAGGAGAGTTTCAGTAAGTTCAGCTCGCTCAAAGGAAAAAAGCAGACATAGACACTCAGTTTTTAATATAAGTAGATGGCTCTTCAACAAATAAATGTTTCAAAATATTACCAGTAGCTAGCGATAAAAATTCTACTTAAGTGGCCCGCTTATGAGTTTCGTGTTTGATTTAGTTAAGCCTTCATTCAAAATTCTCATTATCATTGTTATAACTGTTTCATAGCAACGACGGTTTGCAAGAATGGATTTCATATTTAATCATTTATTAGGCTTAATCGCTTTAAACTTGACTACTTATTAATTGATATCTTCGCTAATTAAAATCGTATAATTATATCAATTGAAACTAAAGAATCCTGAAAAATTACCCACTATCGGTACCTGGTTCGACTTTCAGGTCATTGGCGTTCAGGAGAAAGAAGCGTGACATAGAAAGATAGTTAGAAAGCAAGATAGTTAGAAAGAAAGATAGTTAGAAAGATACTCAGTTTTTAATATAAGTAGATTATGCTATAGAATGTGCTGGGACCATTGAAAACCGTCGTATAAGTGAAAAAGGAGCATAAAGGAGGCGGTGTATAAGTGAGAGTTCACTGTATATGTTATTGACTTCTATATGAGAGACAAAATTTTTAGTGAAAACATTCAAGTTTAAACTGCCCTATTTGGGCGCTCATTAATCAAACGGCAGCTGTCACACATATGTTCACTTAAAAAGAACGCGCTTAGCTTTAAATAAGCTTAAGAATCTTGTAAAAACAAGCACATATTATATTTCCTCATTAAATGTTAATGAAACACTTTAAAAAGCTACCAAATAATCAATTTTGCTTTAATTAGCTGTTTAGAGTTTGAACAAATAGCTGTACATTAAAGATTATTTTTGCCTGATTTTGATACGTTGCTGGATTATTTTTTTCCTTCTAAATCTTCGAATATTTTAAATAATGAGAGCTTCCGCTGTGTAGCCTTAGTGGAAAAATTCTTTTAATGAAGAGATTATTACGGAAAATGTAAACATTGTGCTGTTTGCGTGTGTCCAGTGTCTTACAGCCGAAGCTAATGTATGGAGAGCTTTTGTTTAAATGTTTAACTTAATAATTAAAAAGAAACTAGGTGACTCGTGCGGAATTCCGCATTAAAAAAAAAAACTCTAAACTTAAAATTTAATACGACAATTTTTATTGGCTTCATTATCTGCCCGAAGTTGCAGCGCAGTGTCGAAATCTATAAAGAAAAGTCCAGCGTAAGTTGGTGTAATCTTGTACGTTTGCACAACATCGCCATCAACTGCCGTCGTTCTGACAACTTTTCAAAGAGATCAAAGACACGTTCACTTTTACAACTACTACAAAAGTGATACCCTATATTAAAATCAAATACCCAAGGCTACTACTAAACTAAATACTAACGTTATCGCAAAACTACCATAGTATTTTGAAACAATAAAAGTTACAATTAAGGTTTACCGAGCTAAGCCTTGGCTTGAAATGTCGCATTTAAAATTGATTTGAGCAACAATGTAACGATTTTAACAGTTGAGCAAAAAATTTAACTTTTTCAAACTTCAATCGCTTATAAGTCGCTTAAACGTGGATTTTCGAGATTCTCTTTACGCGGCGCTAGCGGAGAAACGTTCTAAAGAACGCATTTTTTTAAATCTTTCGAATGAAATCAAAATGGAGACGATACGACAATTATTTCGCTAGATAGAGTCAATTTTGTGCCCAAAAATTGAAGTTCGAATAAAAAACGAACCGACACTTTTTAGAGGGTGGGTCTAATTTTCGTCAATACCCCGCGGGATAAGCTTCAAAATCATAAATTTTCTTGCAATTCGATAAAGAAATGAGCGAGTTTCGACCGGGTATAGGATTCGGCTTAGAGAAATAATATATGGAGACTAGGTGACCCGTGCGGAATTCCGCAAAAAAAAAAAAAACTTTAAACTTAAAATTTAATTAGACAATATTTATTGGCTTCATTTGCACAACATCGCCATCTACTGCCGTCGTTCTGACAACTTTTCAAAGAGATCAAAGACACGTTCACTTTTACAACTACTACAAAAGTGATACCCTATATTAAAATCAAATACCCAAGGCTACTACTAAACTAAATACTAACGTTATCGCAAAACTACCATAGTATTTTGAAACAATAAAAGTTACAATTAAGGTTTACCGAGCTAAGCCTTGGCTTGAAATGTCGCATTTAAAATTGATTTGAGCAACAATGTAACGATTTTAACAGTTGAGCAAAAAATTTAACTTTTTCAAACTTCAATCGCTTATAAGTCGCTTAAACGTGGATTTTCGAGATTCTCTTTACGCGGCGCTAGCGGAGAAACGTTCTAAAGAACGCATTTTTTTAAATCTTTCGAATGAAATCAAAATGGAGACGATACGACAATTATTTCGCTAGATAGAGTCAATTTTGTGCCCAAAAATTGAAGTTCGAATAAAAAACGAACCGACACTTTTTAGAGGGTGGGTCTAATTTTCGTCAATACCCCGCGGGATAAGCTTCAAAATCATAAATTTTCTTGCAATTCGATAAAGAAATGAGCGAGTTTCGACCGGGTATAGGATTCGG
>JAXGGA010024649.1:0-11736 GCA_038373865.1 Uloborus plumipes | reverse complement strand
TTTACAGTTTTAAACTGGAACCCCTGTCGCCAATATTATACTGTTATTTTTACAGCATAATACAGCTAAATTTTACAGCAATAAACTAAAATTTCTAACTTTACAGTAAGAAACTGTAAATTTGCTAGTTTTACAGATTATTACTGTGCATTTTACAGTTTTAAATTGGAACCTCGGCTGCCAGTATTATACTGTAAAAACAACAGTTCATTTTTTGCAGTGCTCTACCTTTAGCGTCACTTATCTGGTAATATTTTAGTTGTGCAGTTGCACCAAAATTGGTAAATTTTGCCACAAAGTGAAAAAACCTTGAAAAAAAAGTTTTTTTTTTGTTCCTGGCAAAAAAGGTTTTTGCTAGTTCTTGCCAGAGTGGCAAAAATAGCCCCTTCAGTAACTACTTATGGACACATTTATAACAATGTAAACTTAACGGCATTTCTTAAATTTGTTTGCGTTGATTGGCCACTTTCTCCGGGTATTTACAATTGGGCAGTTACTTAGTATCCAATTTAATAGGGATTTTGCCAAATTTGTTGCAAGATTTAAATAACTGAGATTCTCGGCGATTTTTTGAACTAACACCAGTTTTTGTGCCAAAGACTACTTAGTAATACTTAACTTCTTACATGACGAAATCCAAATAAAACGATTATTGTTTGATATTTATCGACTGCGGAAAAATCGATATAATACTCCCACATTTGAAAAGTTAATAATTTTTCTTTTGTTGGTCGATTCCGGCTGGATCCATTAAAAACCTTTTAAAAATTATGTTAAAACGTTAAGTAATCCGCATACTAAATTAATAAAACCCTCAAACAAGTCTAAAATTACCATTAATTTGCGCTTTGCACAAATAATTGTCAAATGTTCCCATTAATTTCGAAATCATTTAGGACAAAAACTTTTAGCATCATTTTATGGTCAGCAATAGTATCTTCGCATTTGATGACTATTTCTCTGTGACAAAAAATAGTGACATAATAATACTTAATGTATTTTCATAAAGTAGGGAGGTTAGCAAAATTATCCTAGGTATAACAAAACAGTTACCGCAAATTTGGCGACAGTTTAAAAATCGTCAAAGCGGTGTGTTTTGAGTTCTTTCAGTTCAGGAGAAAAAAAAACAAAGATGAGTACAAATTGTTTCTCAATATTATTACTGACCCAGGCAAAGCCGGGTATTTTTGTTAGTATTTGTATAAATACAAAAAAATTTATAAATGTTGGGAGTTTGATAGAAAGATAGATAGATAGATAGACTGGTAGATAGAAATCCCCAGAAATATACTGAAATCAATATATCGATCATTAAACCTATGGAAGGTAGTTAGCGAAATTAGCGATAAAGAAATAGGAAGTATGTTTTTCCAAAATTAATCTTCATACGTGTCGATAGATAAACATATAACAGGTAGATATAAAGATAGATAGAGCAAATAGATCGATAATTATGATGGATACTTAACCCATTAATGACTAGCGTACCTTTTTAGGGACGGTCCAAAAAAGAATCTGAAATTCCCCAAAATGAACATTTCAACCAAATAATAGTGATCAATTAGTACCTTGGTATTGTTTCAATTCGTTATTAATAGATTGCAGCACATAACTATCATAAATTGTGTTCTGCAGCAGTTTAACATGATCTTTATCAAAAATGACATCGTTCACAATCTCAAGAAAAAAAGTTAAGTTTTCAAAGTTATTCCTAGCTTCCCAGTTTATATTAATTGCTGATTTTATTTCTTCTTATAAAATGTCTTTTTAAATATTACATCGTAGGCAGAAAAAAAAATTAGTAAAAAAAGCATATACCCCCTGCGGTCTATCGTAAGTTTTAAGGGACGATTGTTCTTTCCTTAATAAAAACATTATTTTTTACATAATATTTTTTAAATTATTTTTCCTGTCCATTAAACACTGTTTGTAACCAGTATACAAAATATCTTTGGAAAAAAAATGTCAGGCATTAATGGGTTAAGAAAACGAGATTTTGCATGATTCTGTATTTCTGCTTAGTGCTAACAATCGGAATAGCGCTAAAAAATAAAAATAGTTAAAAAATGAGCTCAAAAATATATTAAACAATTGAGTTAGGAGTAGCAAGGTTGAATATTTATTTATGAGCATTTTAGAAAATTCAGCATGCTAGAAATCATACATAATTTAAAATCCAGTATCGATTATTCAAATACGACTATGTGACTGCGGGTTTTACAAATTTCCTTTTAAAATCACCATCCGGTTTTCAAATAAAAACGCTAGTTTAGCAGTCCTTTTCTTAGCACACGCGAAACTTTCATAGGAATGTTAATAATTATTTCATGAGTAAAAGTTCAGATTTCAAAGATCCTTTTTGATTCGGGGTACGCAAGATAAATATAGGACATGGAATTTGAGAAAGAAAATATTTGTAAACTGTCGAAAGCTTTTCCGCATAAATGGTGAATTAATTTTATTAAACAAAGGGTGTTTCATCTCTTTAATGTCCATTCAATAGCAACTTTATTCATATGCAAATGTATATTACTTCCACTTCAGATACCAAGCATGGGTGAAAATAAGAGTATTTTTACTTCTCAAGAAATCTCCTGTTCACTACGTACGTTGAGACTTAAATGAAATACTAGTAAATTAAAAATAAAAAAAAACTTTAATAAAATCAAATACAGTGAAGTACCGTTTATACGTTAACTGCAGTAATACTGTTTTCAATTATTTTCTGTTTTCTTTTGTTGTAACCATTTATATCTGCTTACCCAATACATGCATTAAACTTTTTATCAAAGTACCTACTTTATTGCTCCAAAAACTTTTGAAATAACAATAATATCGGTTAAAATAAATGAAAGTTTGAAGGAAGTTCAAAAATATTATTAAAATATTCATTTAAATACAGAAAGACAGAAAGTAAAAATTTATTCCCGGGAAAAAAAAAACATTGCCATTCACTTTGAAATTAATTTACTCTGCAGAAGTTTTCCGCAATATCTTTATATATTAAATTAGGCGATGACGCTTCGTAAATCGAGGGAAAATTTAATCAATTTCCTGTTTAAAAAATAAGTTTCGGAAAAGCTGCTGCTACGACAAGTGAAGATATTCAAATGAATAATCACACTGACACCTGTGTCATAAGTAATCATCATCCTGAGGCATTTATTTGCGGCAGCAACTTTTTGATTTGGTGAATGACGCATTTTACACGGTACTATATACGTATGAAAACTAATGAGAAACGTCAAGGATTGGATTCGCTAATTATAGGAAGAGGAGTAGATGTGCTTTTTTTTCAATAACGAAGCATTGCAAAGTAATTGCCAATGACGGATTAATTAAAGGAAGGATTTGTGTCATATATTTGTGTCATAAGTAATCATCATCCTGAGGGATTTATTTGCAGCAGCAGCAGCAACTTTTTGATTTGGTGAATGAGGCATTTTAGACGGAGTATATACGTATGAAAACTAATGCGAAACGTCAAGGATTGGATTCGCTAATTATAGGAAGAGGAGTAGATGTGTTCTTTTTTTTCAATAACGAAGCATTGCAAAGTAATTGCCTATGACGGATCAATTAAGAGCAAGAATCTGAGCGAGTGTCACGCCTGTGATTCATGACGTCTCAAATTTTTTCCAAAAAATTACCAAATGTTTTTTACCTTATTGAAAGACCAAATCCAGAATTTTTTGTTCTAAACTTGAGTTGTTTAGTTTTTACGGATCCCTAAAGGTGAAGGTGCGGCATCAAAAACGGATTTTCAAGACATGGAAGTTGCTGTGAGCCAAAACTCTTACCAGGAACTGTTGAACTCCAATTTATTTTTGTATATGGAATACAGAAGGTTCAAACTTTACAAATTGAATGTTCAATTTGAGGTAAGTTGTTGCCGTAAGGTCAGTGAAGGCCCTCAAAACAAGGAATTTTTGACGTTTTTCAGCGTTTTTGAGGTTCAAAAACAGCTTGTACATTTTAGTCGCCATGGCAAAAGTAGTGTCGCTTGAAAGACCAGTGTAAGCACTTTAAAATAATGTATAAATAACCGAGGAAAGTTCAACGTGCTTTTAGTTGCGTAAGGCCGAAATATGAAAAATGTCGTATTTTCCCGATATTCAAACGGTCATAACTTCCTCTGCCAACAACATATTGAATTTTTTTTTTGCCAATGTCATATTCTATTCTTTGTCTTAACAGTACAGTTGAGTCCTTTGAGGTGAAATGTGAAATTTTTTTTTTTTTCAAAAAATGTATTTTTTTATGTGCATTTTTTGTAATTTTTTTTTACATTTCGCCTCAAAGGACTCAACTGTTCTGTTAAGACAAAGAATAAAGTATGACATTGGCAAAAAAAAATTTTTCAATATGTTGTTGGCAGAGGAAGTTATGACCGTTTGAATATCGGTAAAATATGACATTTTTCATATTTCAGCCCTACGCAACTAAAAGCACGTTGAACTTTCCTCGGTTATTTCTTCATTATTTTAAAGTGCTTACAATGGTCTTTCAAACGACACTACTTTTTCCGTGACAACTGAAATGCACAAACTGTTTTTTGATCTCAAAAACGCTGAAAAACGTCAAAAATGCCTTGTTTTGAGGGCCTTCACTGACCTTACGGCAACAACTTACCACAAATTTAACATTTATTTTGTAAAGTTTCAACTTTCTATATTCCATATCCAAAATAAAATTGGAGTTCAACAGTTCCTGGTAAGAGTTTTGGCTCACAACAACTTCCATGTTTCGAAAATCCGCTTAATTTTTGATGCCGCCCCTTTAACCTTACGGGTCCATAAAAACTAAACAATTCAACTTTAGAACAAAACATTTTGGATTTGGTCTTTCAATAAGATAATAAACATTTGGTAAATTTTCGGAAAAAATCTGAGAGGTCATGGATTACCTCATAATGCTAGGCGTGACAGTTTCTCAGATTCTTGTTCTTAAAGGAAGGAAAGTATCTTTCCGTGTGATGTGTTACAGATCGAAGAGCCTTTGCTGGTATGATATCTGCATTCGAAAAGCAATCAAATTCAGAGTAATCTGCAATTGAATTTGAAATCATTTAACAAGGAAAACTATGCAAAAAATAAATTATGCTCTAAACTTATTAAATACCTCACAGGTGTTTTTACATCAAAATTTAATCTTTCAAACAATCAGATGCATGAAAAACTTATTTGTTTCCATTTACCTCGGAGTATAATATTTATGGAGTAAATGGAGAACACTTAAATGGTAGAACTAAAGCAGCTGTATTTTAGTTCTGTCATCTATACGTTTGCATGATAGGGGAAATCCATGCTGCAAAAAATGAACTGTTGTTTTTATAGTATAATACTGGCAGCTGAGGCTCCAATTTAAAACGTAAGATGCACAGTAATAAACTGTAAAATTAGAAATTTTACAGTTTATTCCTGTAAAAGTAGCAATTTCAGTTTACTTCTGCAAAATTAGCTATTTTTGCAGTTTATTACCATAAAATTAACTGTATTATACTGTAAAAACAACATTCATTTTTTACAGTGCATATGTAATGTTTTAGTAACTTACCATAGAACAGATAAAACTAGTTTAAACCAAATACTTCTCATTTGTAGACCTGTTAGAAAAGAAAATGTTATCTAACTTTTAAAAGAAAAAATGTTTGTGTAATATTCAAATACCGATGACGCAATAAGTGTTTGAAAACACTCGGAACTTTCACAATCCTTTCTATACGTTATCTGGTCTGCCCTCAGCAACAATTTAGTTTTAAAAATTATCACAAATGTAGCAAGAGACTTTGTGTCCATGTAACGCACCTGACCCGAGGTCAAAGCTCACTGCTGCAGAACTTGACTAATTTTGCTAAGTCGTGTATGGGCAATTAGAACCATATTATATGCATTGTAATAGGTGAATATGTTACTACTAACATACTACACTTCTAACATCTAATGCATCATCAAACAGTTCAGAGCATCGCTAATTGGCCCAACGAATGCATTTATGAATGAACGCGCATATATAATATGAAGGGTCAGGGGGAAAAACCACGGTAGTCCACTTTTTGTTGAATTTAAACTGATGCTACCACCTGTTAGAAAAATAAGTGTAATTTCGTTTAGTATATGCAATATTCGTGAAAAAACACTGTAGTCCATGTATTATTGTCATTTTAGAACTAGTATACTGGGGAAGTTTATGAGTTCGTAAAGTTTAAATTTCGTTTTTCTCAAAATGAATCAAATGTGACTACCGTGGTTTTTCCCCCTGACCCTTCATATGTGAGTCATTTTCATTTTTCGGTGCCATTTGCTGTCCGTCAAAAAAATATTTTTTTAAAAATTTTTGAGTAACTTTAAATAAATTTACTTTTTGGTATGTTTATTAGCAGACAATTTCCAATACAGGCATTATAATTTTTAATAATATTTTTTGTTAAGAAAATGGGTTTTTTAGGAATGAGTTGAAGAGGAACGAAAAATACAGCTGTCCAAAAAATAAAGACTGAAGTTGAACAACAAGAATTTGAATTTAGTAGTCAAATTTTCCACTCTGCCATATTTTGCAATCATGCTTCGTACTTTAAATTACATTTTAATAAAGTTAATTTGAATAAAAGTGAAAATATTAATTTTTTAACTAATATCAAAGAGTTGTCCAGGAATTAATGTCATGTCTGTTACCATACACATTTTTACAATTTTTAAACCTTGTGCATTGAATTCTCGAATGACAACACTTCTATAGTACTGAAGCACATGGAAACAAGAAATAGCAACAGTCATTTTGAATGTTCAGTTTTCTTTAAAGGAAGCAGAAGTCTTTTATTTGTTTGTACATTTTTATTATGTCATGTCTGTTACCTTAATTACTTGCATAAAATAATTTTTTTAATTAATTATTTCAGCTATATAATTTAGTTTAGTGGGATTGTACTCTAAATCAAGTAGAATTTTTAATAATTTTGTGGAATTTTTTGCCCCACAATTTTTTTTTCTTAAAATGTCATGTCTGTTACTTGTCATGTCTGTTACCATATTAACAGACATGACAGATCAGACATGAAAAATTTAAAAGAGAAACTGTACGAAAATTATTAAAATAGTGTAATATAAGTATGTTTGATTAATTATTTTCCAGAATTATACTTGATCCATAAATTTTTTTTTACACACGTCAAATTTTCAAATGACACCCAATTTTGAAAATGACCCATGTGTACTTTCACAACACTAGTGCTCGTTATTGAAATTCTACTTCCATTTCTTACATTTTTTTCTGCGAAGCTGTTTAACTTAAGGAATGTCCTGCATGTGTCCTCTCTTAAGGCCATCTTTAAAGTTTCATGAAATTCATAAAACGATGCACACATTTCAACAACGACTCAGCAATTTTAGAGAATTTTAATATGCGAACTTTTATTGAGTTTCTTTAAACGCTTTCGAAAAGATTTTTATGAATTCAACTTAGCTCTATAACAGTTTTGTTTTCTCCTAAATAAAGCGTAAAGGATATATTGGCGTTGTGGATGATATATCAAAGTATCTGTCTTAAAACAAAGTAGCACCAAAAAGCAAAAAAGAGAGAGAGAGGGAGATAAAGCGTTTTATTATTTACGAGCGCTTTTCGGGTTACTCTTTCAGCAGTAATAATTTAATACGAGCTACGGCTTTAGTTGTTTTACTTCTGTAGCAGCTTTTTTTCTCAGATAAAGTGCTAAAACAGTATCTACAGTGCTATGTATGCTTTAAGTAAACATCAACGTCTGCTAATAAAATTCAGTCTGAATTAAGTTGCAGTTTCAACTTTAAAAAGCATCAATTCCCAAGTAGCACATTTCGTTTTTTAAAGGTTGTAAAATGGTTATTAACGTTGTAACAACAGCTTAAAAACGTTTATTAAACGTTTAAAGGTTTTTGTGCTACCTGGGTTGTTTGTTGAGTTGTACGATTTTCGAATTGAACACAAAAAGTGAATGTCTTTTCACAAAATCTTCCCATACGACGCTACGATGGTTGTGGTGAATACCACCATCGTTTCTCATTTTCAAGTATACCGGATAGCTTAAAATGCAATATAAATTTATTTCAGTTTTTAAATTTGCCACTTTCTAATCGCTCAGTTTTTAAGAGAAGTAAAAGGAAAATTAAACAGGTTGTCACATTCGAGAAATCACTGCCATTTTAGTGAATTACACAGTCCAGTCACATTAATCTGACCACCGCATACTTTCGACGTCGATGTTAAATACACAATCACAGAAGGCACTAGTAGCACAGTGCAGTTGAGGGTATATAAACGGTGTGTGAGGGCTTTGGAAAACATTTCTATCGTTAGCGTAATGCCAAAACGAAGCGATTTATCCGACGTACAAAAGGGCATGATCATTGGCTTTCGGGACTGTCCAAAATCAGCGACATGGAAAATGTGGTGCGGAAGGAACCATAGATGGCAGAGGCGAACGACGGCTACGCAGATGCGTTCGGGTTAACAGAAAGGCTACCGTTGAGCAACTGACCCCCCAGATAAACAAAGGGGCTACCAACATCGTCTCGCAAACTACTGTTCAGCGAACGCTGCTTAGTCTGGGCTCCCAAAGCAGAAGCCTGGTTCATGCACTTATGCTGACTACTGTCCATCGACGACGAACCCTGGAATTTGCACGTCAGTACCGCAGCTGGACGTCAATTGAGTGGCAACATTTTCTGTTGAATCACGTTTAATGCTCCATCGGACAGATGAACGTTGGCGTATAAGCTTTGAAACCTCTGAAACCGAGAATCCTGCTGCATTGCTGGAACGATCCAAGCTGGAGGCGGGAGCATTATGGTCTGGGAAATGTTTTCCTGGCATTCTCTGGGTTCACTTACCATTGTAGAAGGCACGATGAATCAATACAAGTACGCATCTGTCCTTACGGACCCTGTCTACCCCTATATGCGCATTGTTTTTCCTCAGGATGATGGCATTCATCAGCAGGACAATGCGAAGTGCCATACAGCTGCCAGTGTACGCGCGTGACTCGAAGAGCACTAGGATGAGTTTACCCTTCTCATATGGCTAGAAAACTGTCCTGACTCGGTCTCAATCGAGAATATGTGGGACCATATCTATCGGGTTATTCGCGCCATGGATCCTCACCCGCTTAATCTAGCGCAGCTAGACACACCATTGGAGTCGACATGGCTCAAACTACCAGTGAACACCTTCTGGGCCCTAACTCTCTTCCTGCACGTCTCGCAGCAGTCTGTTTTGCGAAAGGTGGTTATTCTGGCTTTTGACAGGTGGTCACATTAATGTGACTGGACTGTGTATTTAAAACGTTTAAAGGAAACAAATAAATTACCACGCAGCAATCAAGAGCTATCTAAGCATTCATGAATCCGATAGTTTTAAATTTTCCAACCCGCTGCAATATGATGAATCGCAACGAAAGTGTGAACAGCTTGCTTTTAAAGCGAATTTATGTTACAACACTCTTAGTTGAAATGAATGTGCTATTTTAAACAAATTTTTAATTACGTTTTTAAGAAATACTGCTTGGAATTGCAGATTAATATTAAAAGCAGGAGTTATATTTTCAATAAATATGTATTGTAATATTATGGGAAATGCACAACTTTCCTTGCTTTTTCTTTTAATTCACTTACAAGGTGTTCATTAGTGAATGTGGCACAAGTGTGTGCATAAAAGTGTCGAACTGTCAGATACCTTTAACTCATATAATTTTTTGTCTTTCCTTTCAAATGGTAAAATGATTCTTCATTCAAATCAGGGATGTAATTTATTACTAGCAGTTTAGTTAATAAAATATATGCTTTGAAACGTGTATAAATAAAATTAGCGACGCGTGCACTTAAAATTTTTTAAGTATTTAAATGTGCAGCAGCTTAAATTTTGATTCAATTTTTTTAAAATATTTTTTACAAAAATTTTAAACCTAACGTATTTCTCACACAGAGTATACATTTTTTCAACCTTACTTCTTAGTCGAGTTTTAAGCAGATGAACTAAAATGTTAAACCCCGTCTCTCTCTCTCTCTCTCTCTTTTCTTTCATATTCCTAAGTAGTTTAATTCAGCTAAACCTTGAGAGACATTTACATTGTAAATTAAAAATAACTTTAGAGTTGAAGCGTTAGGAATAGTAACAAGTAAGAGTTAGAAATAACTCAACTTGTTGATGGTTGTGGAATCGAAGGGAAAATGATCAATCCCGATTCTTGGCACTTAGGTCTTTTGACTCCAACTACGAAACTTTTACTCCGAAATTATTTCGATTCCAACTTAGCCTCTCTGTTCGAAAGGAAGATGACCGGCACCAACTCATTAACACCAAAATCAGTTCGACTTCGACTCCGAAGCCCTGGCAAATTTGCGAACTCGGAGAGAAAATTACCGACTCGAACTCTTGGATGTTCAAAGCCTTCTGACACCTTCTGACCTCCAACTCCGCAACCCTTGCACATTTGCGAACTAGGACCGAAAATGACCGACTCCGACTGTTCCAAGCTTCCCTAGCAGCATCATCTCATCGGCCGATGATCAGCCATTCATCGATACCCGATGAAATTCTCATCGGCCGATGATCCAATATGTCTCATCGGCCAAACAGAATCCGAGCAGCAAAATCCGATGAGTTTTGCTCGAAATAACATGAAATATGGAGCAATTTACGATCAGAACAATCCCGTGCCGATGAATTTCATCGGGAAACTTGATTGGAAGGATATCGTTTTCCGATGGAATATAGCTCGGTTTATTTTCATCGAAAAAGTTGATCGGAAGAATATCGCTTTCCCATGAAAAGTAGCTCATCGAAAACCGTGCTCGGATACTGATCGGAACGATGTCATCGTGCATTACGGGATCAGTTTACGAGGAGTTCGATGATCGGCCGAGCAAAATCCGATGAGTTGATGCTACTTGAGTTAAAGCGTATTGACTCCGACTCCGGCTCATTTTGTACCCAAAATATCCGATTTCGACGTCTCAGCTCTCGTTAGAGGAGTATTTTGATCTCGTTTTCCGATGCTTCAAATGCGTTATCTAAATTGTAAAATTGCTGATTTCCTTGAACGCACAACCTAACGAAAACTTGAGAAAGAGGTCAACTATATATTCCCAGTGTAACGAGAGCTGGCGTCTGAAAAAAAGCATTAATTTCCCCCTCTCCGCACTTTTCCCCTTATGGTTGTCATAGTTACGGCGCTGTGGACTTTTTCTCCCACTTAGCTTTTGCAACAATGGTTAAATGCAAACCATTAACCCATTAATGCCTAGCGTCCTTTTACAAGGACGGTCCAAAAAAGGGTCTGAATTTCCCCAAAATGAACATTTCAACCAAATAATGGTGTTCAATTAGTACGTTGGTATTCTTTCAATTCGTTATTAACAGATTGCAGCACATAACCATAAAGTTATTCCCAGCTTCCCAGTTTATGTTAATTGCTGATTTTATTTTTTCTTTTAAAATGCCTTTTTAAATATTATATCGTAGGCAGAAAAATATTCGAGTAAAACAAGTATGTATCCTCTGGGGTCTATCGTAACTTTTGAGGGACGATTTTTCTTTCCTTAAAAAAACAATTACTTTTTACAGAATATTTTTTATATTATTTTTCCTGTCCATTAAACACCGCTTGTAAACAGTATACAAAATATCTTTGGGAAAAAAATGTCAGGCATTAATGAGTTAAAATTGCTTTGTATGTAAACTATTATTCAATCAACGTTAAAAAAAAAT
>JAXGGA010024648.1:0-11736 GCA_038373865.1 Uloborus plumipes | reverse complement strand
TAATGACCCTTATTCGTCTCTCTCACTTATGCGCCTTTTTCTGTTGGTCCCTTGGGCCGGCGTATAAGTGAGAGTTCACTGTAATTAAAAAAAAAATCTGAAAATGTCGCGCATATTATCAAACTGAGTACTGGTAATCCGGGAGAAACATAGGGTATGTATTTGCCAAGAATTTTTTTTTTTTTCAAGCTGCTTCAGCGCTTGTTCTCCGCCACTAAACGAGGTCAATCAGTGCGGACAACCAGTCCCGCGAGATTGATGCCATTTTATAGTTTTTTTTTTTCCCTGTTCTGCAGTGCTTTCAGTTGTTTCAAAAAATATGAGTTTATGATTTAGATACTTTTCTGCTTTATAGCTTGAGAGCAATTGAATCGGTGGAGTGCAAAAACATCAGTCACAAAAATTCGAAAATTCGTTTTTTGTGGAAACAGGCTGTGGAAGGCAAGATGCGTGTTGAGGTCAAAAATCACGTCAGTCAGGTTACTAATTCGAAAGATACGGGGTCTTTGTTTTGAAGGTTGATCGTAGAAACAATGCTGGATTCAAGACGTTTTTTCTCTCTCCTGAACAATTCGAAGTTCTGGACTGATGTTGTTTATGCACTCACCGATTCAATTGGAGATAGACCGTGATGTTTAGGTTCACTTCGGCACCAGATGACTATGAGTGTAAGGTGAAAAGTTCTCGGCCTGACACAGAGATGGCGAAGTAATCGATAAACAATTATGCCTCCGGTATGGGTGCATAAGTAATTAGTTCGTATGACAAAGTCCAACTTGCTCGCTCAAGTAGTTTTTTTTTACACAAATTTTTTCATTAGCCATCTGGCTTCTTTGTTGCTGAAATGGAAAAAGTTGAATATCGTGCCGTTATAAAATTTTTCGTTTTGGACGGGTTAACCCCGAACGAAATTCATCCAAAGTTGATAAAAGTTTACGAGGATAAAAGGAAACGAGGACTTTTTAACCGTTAAAAGTTTACGAGGACGTGCACCTTCACCGTTAAAAAGTGGGCAGCTGAGTTTAAACGGGGTCGCACATCCCTAGACGATGACCCACGTGAAGGACGATCAAAATCCACAACCACACCGGAAATCGTCGAAAAAGTCCATGATCTGGTGTTGGACAATCATCGAGTGAAGATAAGTGAGTTAGCTGGGTCTGTGGGGATATCAGAAGAACGGGTGTGCAATATTTTGCACCAAGAATTAGGCATGCGCAAGCTCTGCGCAAGATAGGTGCCGCATTTGCTGACTGTCGACCAAAAACAAATGCGAAAACGATTCTCGTAGCAGTCTTTAGACCGATTCAACTGGGATCCGAAAGACTTTGCGCTGCGATTTTTCACCATGGATGAGACATGGGTCCACCATCACACGCCAGAAACGAAACAGCAGCCAAAACAGTGGCTGGAAGCCGGTGGTTCAGCGCCAAAGAAAGCGAAGTCGATCCCATCTACCGGAAAGGTTATAGCCAGCGTGTTTTGGGATGCGAAGGGGATCATGTTAATTGATTATCTAGAAAAGGGCAGAAAAATTATAGGAGAGTATTATTCTAACCTACTTGACCAGTTAGATTCCAAAATTCGAGAAAAGAGACCTGGCTTAAAGAAAAAAAAATCATCTTTAACCAAGACAACGCACCAGCACACAAAGGAGCGTTGGCAATGGGAAAACTGCGGGATTTGGGGTATGATTTGCTCGACCATCCCCCCTATTCTCCTGATCTGGCCCCCTCGGACTTTTATCTGTTCCCAAACTGGAAAAAATTTGTCGTTGGGATGCGCTTTTCATCAAATTAAGAAGTTGAAAGGGCGACCTCCAATGGATCCTAGATGCTTAGGATTTGGATATTGGAAACTTAAAATTTGTATATGTTAGTTTCAAAGATATGTTTTCACCTCGATAAAATTTCATCCAAATCTGAAGTAGTCGGAGTCGACATGTTTTTCAGCTATTCCGACTCCGACTCATTTGGCCCAAAATCCCTCCGACTCCGCAGCCCTGGGAAAAACCTGTCTGGCAGCTTTCGCTGTCCATGAATCTCGCTCTATTGGTGCCCGCCGTTGAAGAGTAAAAACATACAACCAGCCATATGACGGCATCGTCACTTGATCTTTAAAATTATATTTAAAAAAAGTAATTGTTGTATTGCAAAAATGTTTACGCAGATGCTCATATTTGTTACGCTATCATCTATACTATATATAAAATCAAAGTTTGATGACTTCACGGTTTGTGGGTCAAACTTTCTCCTGGAAAATTCACGCAACGTACGATTATGAAAATTGGTACAAAATTAGTCAGCATGCTGATAGTCTGCACCTTGTATAAAAATAAAATTAAAAATCGAAAACTTCCCTATTGAATAAAAGAACCTAACACCAGTTTTCTCAAACCCAAGCTGTAAACAGCAATGAAAAACGACGAAATCGAATGGAAAAAGAAAAAGCGCGCCGAAATACAAACAGCTCGACGCGTAGGACAACTTTTTCTTTCTAGTAAATGACAATCAGAAACGACATTATCGAAATCCGCCGTCAATTAAGACCAAAACACGAAAGCCTCACCAGATTTAAATTCCTACGAGACACACGGCCATTCCCGAATTTCGAGTGAAAAATTTGAAATCGATACTAGCGCGTGTACACCGGCCGCACGCGAACACAGAAAAATCGCTTGGCCACTTTTTCGAACGCGAACGGAGGCGGCGATCGAACTGTGTTGGCCGACCCCCATCGATCCCTCGCTTTTTAGCGCAAGTTCGTCGCTTCCCACGGTCGGCTGCGAAAAGGTACAAAAAATGACGAATCGCGCAGCCAAATGGCGCCGAACCATCCGAAAAATCGCGTTCTTTCGGGTCGATGGACAAGAGAAATAAGTATAATGGCCGTGGTTATTGTTATTGGCGCGAGCCTTGGATATGAAAAAATTTTATCCGTTTTTTTTAAAGCCAACTAGAAAGCAGATTAGGAGGGCTGGGCCTAACTCACGCAACCTGTTGCTTTTCGCGGGTTTGATGCATCTGGCGAATAATGCATTAGTTCGGTAAATAATGTATCTGCATTTAAATCTGCTTTTATTGGCTGTAACTGTCGGCTGGACTGCTGCTAAATAAATTGCAATTTGAATGAGAATGGACGGGAATAGAGAATAAGTATAAATGAGAAATAAACACAATAAAATAACTTAAGTATAAGTTTTGGGCCGACAAAGAGGTTCCGTTTATTTTAACAAACTGTGTGTGGATCGATTTTTCCGGTCCTTTTGTTCCTATTTATTTTTTTAATAACGTAACTAATCGTAAATTCTATTTGAATATCATACAAACGGCAAGAAATATTGAATTACCTAATGTTTAAGAAGGTTGTACAATCGAAAGGTCAAATAAAAGTGAATTAGAAATCGTTATGAGTTTCTATCAAAAAGTAACATGTCTGAACGAACAGTGTTATAAGCAACTGTAGTGAAGTGAAGTCACCGATTCCTGTGAGGCGACAACTCAACTCGACAGAGAGAGAGTTGGCAGTTAGTTAATTAAATTGAGAGTTCAGTGTTCGAATGTTGCATTAGAGTTTGTTTTTTTTAAGTTTATAAAATAATTGGAGTCAGATAGTTGTGTTATTGAAATACCAAACACACTAAAAGCTACAGTGGTGACCCGGACGTGATCAGGTGACCCAGACGGTCAGTTCTGATGATTTGAATAAATTGGCTACCATGGCTGATAAAATTCGGGATATCCGCCCACCAAATAATTACAATTTGGCATCTGTGTCACAACCAAATATGTCGGTGGTTACTTTGGAATCCCTCCAAAAGCAAATAACAGATCTTCAAAGTCAGGTGGAGAATTTAAGCTGTAGGGGACGTCCCAACTCACGTCAGCGTTATCGAGGGAAGGCCAACAGCAAGTCCGGCAGCCGCAAGTCCTCAGATCAGCGCGGGATATGCTTCTATCATACAAAGTTTGGAGATAAAGCGTACAAATGCTTTCAACCGTGTAGTATGACTCTCCAACGACGGCGTGAGAGCCCAGACGTGTAGGAAAACTAACACCCCGGCTTGCCTCGGCGACAGGAAGCCTAGGGGCAGAGCTGAGTCGCCTCCTTATTAGTCACAAAGCATCAGCGGCCCTTTTCCTGATTGATTCCGGTGCGGAAATTTCTGTAATCCCTCCAACGCTCGCGGAAAGAAAAAATGTACATAAATTTGAGCTATTCGCGGCTAATCATTCCAAAATTAAAACTTTTGGACAGAAGCTGTTACGACTCGACCTTGGATTAAGGCGAGACTTCGTTTGGCCCTTCATAATAGCCGATGTCGACAAACCAATCATTGGAATAGACTTTTTGGCAAACTTCAACCTTTTGATTGACACGAAAAATCAAATGCTAATTGATGGAAACACAAAACTGTCAACAAGGGGAACGTTTTTTTCAACGAGAAGGCCAGTCATCATTATGGTAGAAGCGCAACAGCCATACATGTACATAGTCTCAAAATTTCCTGATCTGCTCAGACCCAATATTGTAAATACTAAAATTATTAAACATGATTATAGAGCATTTTATCACCACGAAGGGGCCACCTGTATATAGTAAGGCGCGCAGACTTTCAACAGAGAAATTAAAAGCCGCTCGAAAAGAGTTTGACTACATGCTGCAACAAGGTTTGTGCCGCCCATCCAAGAGCAGTTGGGCCAGCCAACTGCATTTAACCCAGAAAAAGTCAGGCGATTGGAGACCTTGTGGGGACTACAGGGCCCTCAACAATGTTACGGTTCCAGATCGCTATTCGATACCATTTCTGACAGATTGTAACCACATACTACATGGAGCTAAGATTTTTTCATCTATTGACTTACTACGGGCATACCAGCAAGTACCCGTACATGAAGCGGACATCCCAAAAACCGCCATTATAACACCTTTTGGACTCTTCGAATTTCCCTTTATGACTTTTGGGCTTTGCAACGTCGCACAGACTTTTCAACGTCTGATGAACACGGCGTTACAAGGGTTAGATTTCCTTTACTGTTATTTGGACGACATACTTATCGCTTCGAAAGACGAAGAGACACATCGAAAACACCTGTTCCTTCTTTTCGAGCGATTGAATGAGTATGGTCTACGCATAAACTTGTCAAAATGTATATTTGGTGTAACACAGATCCAATTTCTTGGATATGAAATCAACTCCGAGGGAATGAAGCCTTGCACCTCTAAAGTGGATGCCATTAAAAATTATCCAGAACCTAACTCTGCTACCAGTTTGAGAAGGTTCTTGGGAATGGTTAATTTTTACCACAGATTCATTCCTTCTTGCGCAAGCATACAACAACCACTCGCTAAGATACTTGCGGGCCACAAAAAGAATAGCACCAAACCTCTTCAGTGGACAGACGAATGTCGAGAATCTTTTTCCAGACTCAAGGATGCCCTATGCTCGGTGACTCTGTTAACACATCCAGATCCAGAGGCTCAGATGAGTTTAGTAACGGACGCTTCAGACACGGCCATCGGAGCCGTCCTTCAACAAGCGATCGCCGGAGTTAAAAAACCTCTTAGTTTCTTTTCAAGAGCTCTATCCCCTGCACAGGTGAAGTACAGTGCTTACGATCACGAACTTCTGGCCATAAACAGTGCGCTCAAGCATTTCTAACATCATCTAGAAGGACGTGCGTTTCCTGTGTTCACGGATCATAAACCTTTAACATTCTGTTTCAAACAAAATTCAGATAAAGCCTCACCACGTCAGGCCAGGAAACTCAGTTTTATATCCCAATTCACAACGGACATCCGATTCATACGCGGAGATGAAAATATGGTGGCTGACGCGTTGTCGCGCATCGACTCCATCACTTTCCCTTCATACGTTGATTATGAAACTTTGGCAGACACACAGGAAGATGAGGAATTGTCCAAGCTTAAGACAGACAATAGTCTGAAAATCGTACAGCTGCAATTACCTAATTCAACCAAGACCATTTTTTGCGACATCTCCACGGACAGAATTCGCCCCTACGTTCCACAACAAATACGTAAAGCGGTATTTACTTCCATCCACGAACTCTCACACCCAGGCATTGCGGCAACCGCCGAATTGGTTGCTGCACGATTCGTCTGGCCAGGTATGAGAAAAGATTGCCAGACTTGGGCAAAGACATGCCTAGCGTGTCAGGCTGCCAAGATCCATCGGCATACTCACGCACCTCTATCAACGTTTCTGGTACCCAGTCAGTGATTTGAGCACATCAATGTTGATATCGTGGGAAATGGAGGACCAAACTGCTGACACCGTCGCCAAAACTCTGGTAGTGTCGTGGGTTGCTCGCTTCGGCATCCCGGGTAGAATAACTACAGACCAGGGCCGACAATTTGACAGCCAATTGTTCCGGAGTTTGACAACATACTTAGGGTCCCAGAACCACACAACAACAGCTTACCATCCCCAATCAAACGGCTTAATCGATCGACAGCACCGAACCCTTAAAGCAGCTTTGAAGTGTCATTTGACGTCTCGGAATTCATCTTGGGTTTCAGCCCTACCGTTGGTGTTGCTGGGACTTCGAACGGCCCTCAAGGCAGACTTGGGTTGTTCGTCCGCCGAGATGGTTTATGGGTCCCCTCTCCGGCTGCCGGGAGAGTTATTTGTACAGTCAAAAGACGCGAGACATTTAGCTTTCCTCGAGCAGTTACAGAATGTTATTCGTTCGCTCAAACCAACACCGACCACGACCACGGAACCAAGGCCATCTTTCAATCAAAAGAGCTGAACACCTGTACACATGTTTTCGTGTACCAAAATGTTGTACAGACACCATTGCAGCCCACCTACAAAGGGCCGTACAAAGTTAGGGCCTGTGGTAAAAAATACTTCGATCTTGACATTGACGGATCCCAGGTTCCGCGGCGAGTGTCAGTGGACAGATTAAAACCCGCATTCATGCTTCAGGATGAATGCCCAACAGGACTGATCGTTCCGGTTTCAGTTCCTTCTCCTACACCGGCTGTTCCTGATCACGCTCACCCAGCTTCTCCTCCTACACCGGCTGTTCCTGATCAAGCTCACCCTGCTCCTCCTCCACCGGTTGTTCCCGACCATGCCGACTTCGCACCTCCTCCGCCTTCGGCGATAACAACGAGAGCAGGCCGTAGGGTCCGTTTCCCGGCAAAGTTTCTGGAACCCTCCAGTTCGGATCGCGGTCGCTAGGAAGGGAGTGTGTAGTGAAGTGAAGTCACCGATTCCTGTGAGGCGACAACTCAACTCGACAGAGAAAGAGTTGGCAGTTAGTTAATTAAATTGAGAGTTCAGTGTTCGAATGTTGCATTAGAGTTTGTGTATTATAAGTTTATAAAATAATTGGAGTCAGATAGTTGTGTTATTGAAATACCAAACACACTAAAGGCTACACAACCAAATTCTCATTTTAGCTGCTTATATAGTGCAGCTTAAATTAAGCTGCTTACCAGTATTGCTAACATTGCATCATAAAAAGCACTATAAAATGCTCCGAGAGATTGAAGCGGCGTTTTGGCTTGCTTCTTTAAATCATGAATCTGTTTTGAAAAAATTTTTTAAACACTGCGATGAGCAAAGTCACCACACTATTTCATTGAACTTCTTCACTTGCAAAACAAGCGCTAAAATTAAATTAAAAATGTGAAAAGACTACCTCATATTAAGAGAAGCGTTACGGGTCAGGAAACATTTAAAGTTTGAATATATTTAGCTGTTTTCGAGAGGACATGGAAACCACTTAAAAGGAAAGATAATCCTTGCTATACTAGAAAGCAACTTAACTTGACACTGAACGTCACTACGGGAGAATCCAATAAGAGCTCACAAGCAGTTAGCGATCTCCTCTAATTCGCCAAGTAGGCTGTGACGTTTTATCTAGCTCGTTTTCCATAGGCTAACGTCACGTAAACGTCACGCTGTTTTTGTCAAGAAAGGTTGCAGTCGAGTATAGTAAAATTTGCTAATCGCAAAAGCGAAATAAAGAGGGAAATTGAAAATGATTTTAAGTCTCATATTAAAATCATTAACAAATATTTTATTTGTTAACAAATTCGCATAATTCCTTACTTTGCGTAATATTAGCTGCTTGAAAGAATGTTACTGGATCACTTTCAATGACGTGTGTAACTCTCGCAGAGATGTCATCTGCAATTTTTTAATGAACGAGTTCAATGAACAGATAAAATCAATGAACGATCCTCTAATGAACAAATAATCAAAAAGAGCGAAATTGCCCTTCTCTACTCTCAATTGCTGCTTATTTATTTATTTTTTATGTCGACGGAGCGGCGTAGTAGATAAGACGTTGGTGCATCACGCGCAAAGGCGCATTATCAAACCAGGCTCCAGTCGGTAAATTTTTAAGAAAGTATTGCAGAAAATCAGCAGCGTCCATGTCGTATAATTATGCGGCATGTAAAAGATTCCTCGAGTATTCGCTTGGCATGGATTCTCTTGGCAAAATTAATTTGCTTGTGCAGTTTTGCATCGAATAGAGCCCAAGTACCTCCATCTTGTGAGGAAACTAGGTGTCAAAATTCTCTTTGCAATTGCCTTCGTCGATAGTGGTTAAACATGAAATAATGATTATGTCGGTCAAACACAAAATTTTTTTTTAATTATTATTATTATTATACTGTTGTATGTGGTTTCCTAGTTAGAAAAGAGATGAAAAGGTGCGCTCTAAATATTGAAGGAATGCGGGTGTTATGAAACAGTTGAGTAATTTAGAATACCAAACTATATCTCTTCCGAAAGTTAGCTCCCGGTTGCTTCCGCACAGTTCAAATCCATAAACCTGTTTAAAGAACAACATACCACGTTGTTAAGTGTCTCAAAGCTACAATTCCAAGACAAAACAAATTTAAAAAATGCCATTCGAGGCCGACACGACTTATTAATACATTAATTCAAATATTCCAACGAACCCCTTCATGAATCAGACATACGAACAACATGTAGACAACTCCACGCTACATCAAGAATGAGATATTCTTGTTTTCGGTTTCTTTTTCTTAAAAGGTTAATAAGCTCTTTAAAATGGATGAACTGGCCTTTTGAGCACGCGAAAGCCAACCCTGCCATACACCTGCTGAAGAGAGACAGCCCGAATGACAACAGCACACGAGATGTTTCGCTCCGATCTTAATGTTTCAAGCTCAAGCAAAAGTCATTCATAATTCATGATCGCAGTAAACGCTGCCGACGGAAGTCCACTGAAGGCGGTCAATGTCGTCCATCGAATGAGATTCGGCAACATTTCGAGCTATTTCGGCCATTTTTTATGTCGCTATTTTGGGGTAAATAATCAGGCAAATATTTAAGAGAAAGATTTTGGGGTCAAAGTAAATGATTGGAAAGCTGAAGAAGGATGTGGTATGTGGGCAAGAAAATCATTTGTGTTGGTTAAAAAAGTTCAAGCAAGAAGAGTTTGTCAACAAATAAAAGACGTGATTGAGGAATGTTTTTGGAGAGTATTTCTCAAGTATTAGTGTATTCCCCAGTGGGGGATTGAAATTAAGAGAATAATAGAGAACATTTTGTGGGGTTTTTAAAATTGATGAATAAATATATTAATCTATCTATATATATTGTTACAAATATTGTAAATAGTTGTTGTTTTTCCTGCCTTGCACCATTTCACTAGTTTTGGTTTTATCTGGCGACATGTTGCAAAAGTATCTAAAGATATCACTTTTACCATTGGTATACCGGCCCCGGAACATTTTGTAGTTTTTACACTTGCCCTACATTTAATAAGCATGAAGACATTTTCGCGCTTTTCTTTTTATCCCTAGAATTTTCTTGAATGGATTATTTAAGTTTGTGAATGAATCAGAACACTCCGGATTTTGCTAGAATGTTGTAGAAATTTCCTTCCGAGTATAAATAGCTGTCCAACAGCCTTGAACACAGTTAGTGAGTTTTTCTCAGAATGGATTTCTGAGAAACTCGTTTTATTCGCTTGGGCGAATGTTTGTTTTGCTTTTGTAATTTCTTAATTACTGTTCGCGTTAGATACGTGGTGCTGAGTTACTGTTGAGAGTACAGTGTGCTGCTTGCTACCTAATTGCTGGATGTTTAGCAATTGTTTCCTGCTCCTATTGTAAATAAGTGTGCATACTTGTAAATAAATTTATAGTTACTTCCTCAAGATTGGAATGCTCATTTAAGACAGTTGAAGGTGCTACGGACTCGTTACAATATATATATATATATATATATATATATATATATATATATATATATATATATATATATATATATATACACTGGCGGAAAAAAGATCCCAACACCAAGAAAGACTTGTGTTAGATAAACGAAATTTGGTAGGCGTGTTAATACAACTGAAAGATGACATCGATTGAAATTTCATGTTCCGCGCATAAGTGTGGCGCAGCTGGCGTCACTCAGAACATACAAAGAAGGCTTGTTTTAATAGCGTGTTGTGAAGCTCGTGTGTATTATTTTTCCGTGAAATTGGACGAATTGCGTTCATGTTAGCCAGGAATACCTTTTAAGAAGACGAAGAAGCTATTATCAACTGCTCACCGAGTTTAAACGAGGTCGTACAAATTGGCTACGAGAAGGTGGATTTTCATTTCGCGATATTACAGAAAGACTTGGGTGGGAATGTTTCCACCATGCATGATTATTGGAAGCTATGGGCAAGGGATGGTACTACCTCAAGAAGATCGAGTTCCGAGCTGCCACGTGGCACGACTGAGAAGGAAGATCGCCGAATCTTGTGTACGGCTGTGGCGCATCGTACTGCATCTGCGGCTGACATTCGAGCTGCAGTTGGTACCGTCGTGACCCAAGGAACGGTAAGAAACTGTTTACTTCAAGGACAGCTCCGAGCCAGGCAGCTTGTAGTCGGTATTCCATTGACTGTAAACCATTGCCTTTTCCGACGGCAATGGTGCCACGACAGAGCTCACTGGAGGTCGGAGTGGAGATCTGTTGTAATTTTTGATGAAAACAGATTCTGAATTAGTGCCAGTGGTGGCTGTATATTGGTCAGAAGGAGGCCAGGGGACCGCCTGCATCCAAGCGGTCTACGGCCTAGACACACGGGACTCACACCTGGAGTTATGGTCTCTGGAGCACTTTCCTACGACAGCAGGGGCATTCTTGTGGTTATCCCAAACTCACTGACTGAAAATTCGTCGTCAGTCTGTTAATTTAACCAGTAGTACAGCCCTTCATGAGTAGCATTCAAGGGGGCGTTTTCCAACCGGATAACGCTCGCCCTCACATTGCTGCTGTAACGCAATGTGCTCTACAGAGTGCTGACATGTTACCATGGCCTGGAAAATCACCAGGTCTGTCTCCAATTGATAACCTATGGGATATCATGGGATGGCACCTCGAGCATCATCCACTGTCAGCAATGACGGTCCTAGTATTGACACAGCAAGTGCAACAAGCATGGAACTCCATACCACAAAGTGACATTCGGCACCTGTATGACATAATGCATGCACGCTTGCAGGCTTGCTTTCAAAATTCTGGAGGTTACACCCTCTATTAAATCAACATAATTTCACATTTGCAAAGCATTTTATTGAGCTTAAATTAGCCAGTGATCTTGTACATTTAATCAATTAAAGATGTTAACTAGACAATTACATTACCTAAATTTCATTACTCTACGGCAATTTTTTCTTGGTGTTGGGATTTTTTTTTCCGCCGGTGTATATCAGTTTGCCGTC
>JAXGGA010024647.1:0-11739 GCA_038373865.1 Uloborus plumipes | reverse complement strand
CATTTCAAGTTCATTCATATTCATAGAATGTTTTGTTAAAGGTAAAGGAAGAAATTCTTTAGAATCCTTAAATATAAATTTAAATTTGTCTTTCTACATGTAAACTGTGAATAAGTTATGGATAACCCTAAATGCTCCATAGGAGTTTTTGAGAATGATGATTGTAATATTTTAAGTTACAGTAGGCAGTCTACTGTAAATAGTATTTCTGAGTACAGTGATGATGATAAAACTTTACTGCACCTGAGAACTAGGTGTAAAACTATTGAAACTGTTTGTACCTACCAGCTAGAAGTTCCATAAAGGTGGCAAAACTTGGCAAGAAATTTTTTTTGCATGGTAGGTACAAACAGTTTCAATAGTTTTACACCCAGTACTCAGGTGCAGTAAAGTTTTATCATCATCACTGTACTCAGAAATACTATTTACAGTAGACTGCCTACTGTAACTTAAAATATCACAATCATCATTCTCAAAAACTCCTATGGAGCATTTAGGGTTATCCATAACTTATTCACAGTTTACCTGTAGAAAGACAAACTTAAATTTATTTTTAAGGATTCTAAAGAATTTCTTCTTTTATCTTTAACAAAACATTCTGTGCAAGGCCGTAGCCAGCGGGGGGGGTCAGGGGGTCAGAACCCCCCCCGAAATTTTCAAACCTCAAAAATTTTAAAAATGTATTCAACTAAAAAAAAAAAAAGAATAGAAAAGAAAAAGAAAAGAAAATTTCAAGGTTTGATGGTCGGAGGTCGCCACCCCCCCCTCGAAGTTGTGACGGGTCTGAGGTTTTTGATGATATAAAGAAAAATTAGAATAATAAAAATAAAAAAAAATCATTTGAATAAACTTGAATAGGGGTCATTCCATGTCAAGCGTACGAGGCGTCTCCACTCGACCCCCTCCAATTTTGATGAATTTTTTTTTGGATGTATGTATAAGACTTGCATGAAACCATACCAAATTATAGCTCCATAAGCCTTATGGTTCAGCCAGTAAAAATTATTTTAGAAAGGCCTCTTTTTCGTGTCTTGAAAAAAATGTCCAAATCGTCAAGTTTGTGCTTTTATTGCTCGCGACCTAAGACGATTATCAGACTCAAATTTGGTGATTCTGATCTCTGTTTAGGGTAGAATAGCTTACTTGTGTAACAGAAACTCCATGCGCTGTTTTTTTTTTTTTTTTAAATTTGCTGCCAAAGTTGGTAAAAAATCGTATTTTGGCAAATTTTGGCCATACCTTATCAGCTTGTATCTGCTGAGAGAATGACTTTCTAAAGCTAATTCTTTCCTCGTTTGTAGCCTGATAGTTCGTCCGAAAGATGTGCTAGTGGCATCTCGATAGCTCAAATAATTGCTGAATTATGCGAGTTGAAATTCCAGTCAAATTTCTTTTTTCTCAATTTTGTCTCAATTTCAAAGGGCAATATCTCAAAAGGGTCATCTTGAATTTCAATTTTCTTTACGTCATTGGAAAGAACACACTTTTCTTAACTAAAAAACGTTATTTTTATTTTTGAGACAAACCAGTTTCAAGGGGATATTGCAGATCAAAAATGTGTACGTCATTCAACGTGAAATCAAAGAAAAAAAAGACATAGACCTCAAAAGTTGATGTCAATTTGTTCTATTAATATTTGCAGGAGCTATTGTACTTATGTTCTGATTAAAAAAAAACTTTGTTAGATATGATCGAGGGGGGAAAAATATTTTTCATTTTAGTAAATATTTTGAAATTTATTCATTACAATAGGAGTTGAACATGGGAGTCTGACTATGGTTTTAATTTTACTTTCTTTGAAATCAGTTCAGAAGCAAATTCCTCCCGATCATGCCCATTTCCCCCTATTTAATGCATTTAGGGGGCGAGGTTTTTTGGTAATTTGTATTGAGTGTATACCCTCCCCCACCCCCTGGAAAAATTAATAATGTTCGGCCTGGTTCACAGGTAAGGCAGTTATTGGAGGGAAAATCAAAAATTTTCCTCGTTCGGGGCACAATAGTTAATCGGGCCTTTTACTCAACGAAAAATTTTCGCACATATAAATCTCTGTACTTGCTAGAATATAGATGTTTTTCATAACAATACGTAGTATATAGGTCCCCACAATAGATAGGATATTGGTTTGACCAAATGGGTTTGAGGGGCTGTCATATAGGCCCTTCAAAGTAGTTCTAGTTCTTATCAAAAAAATTTTCTTATCTTGGCCTTGCCCTGCGAAAGGGGAGGGCAGCCTGGGCATGGCCCCTGGGCTCGCTAAGTTAGAGGGGCCCGTGAATTTTAGTTTTCCACCATCAGTGTCCAATTTAGGAACTTTAGGACAGTAGGGCAGACCTTAAATTTCTAAATCGGGCCCTGAACATCTGGATGGGCCCCATTGAAAAGTGAAAAAAGTACTGTAGAGTTGAAACCATAAACTTTGATTTTCAACTTCATGATTTCCATATTAAAATCATACTTTGTTATAATTTACTATTTCGTCTTTGATTTTGCTCCCCCCCTCCCAAGGTGGGGACCCTACAGTTCTAGGCCGAGCCTCATGGACTTCTTGGTAAATCAAGCCCCTCGAGAATGGGGGCAGAAAGTGTCTGGCTCCCGTCGCCAGAGAATTTCTTTCCTCTGCTCTGGGATATACTCTGGACTACTTTTCTAGCTCGCTCTCCTGGGGTGTTGCCCCCATGGAGTTTACCCCCTGGTTCCCTCCTTCTCTGCGACTTGGTGACGTGGGATCCGTGAGACCGAAGGAAGGAACATAAAGGAGTGCGACGATAAATTGCTATGTGCTATAGGGGTCGGGAAATATAATACAAAACACTTCGCACCTAGAACACAAAGAATGCATTTTCGTTAACTCATCACCTCTCCATTGATAATAACAATAACTGATTTAAACATCTGTATCTGTTATTACTGTGATCAATGTGTTAAGAGATAGAAGTTTTCAAAAATCTTACATTTTTTGCTAATTTGTTCGCAGTAAGCCCAAAAGGGGACCACACTTGTTTTATGGCGTAAAGGAGAGGATCTTCTTTCTTTTTCCATGATAAAAGTATCTCAACGACAAGTGCCATAAACTTTGTTATCCCGTTAAGGATTATAGACCAGCAGGAGAGACGGAATAATTTAAGGTTTAAGTTGAAAAGATAGAAAAAAACTCCTTTGGCGAAATAGTGAGCAGAACTATGGGTCATTCCATGTTATGGGTCCCAAATTTCGAGAAAATCCCCACTCGACCCCCTCAGATTTTGATGAAAATTTTTTTGGATGTACATATAAAACTTGCATGAAACCATACCAAATTATATATTGGATCATCTTTTTGGCTTAACCCTTCTTTGCATGATGATGGAAATTTCCATCATAAAATTTAATGCGGATAAAAGGGTACACAAAACCAGTGTAATTTACATTTGTTGCTGCTGGCAACTTTTTACAACGCCGTAGAGTAATACGAAACGCAGTTGTCAAAAAAAAAAAAAAAAACGCTAACGTCACTGTTAATTACCGGGATTTGAGCTTATCACTCCGCTGTTTGTTGTGACTGGAAAAAACGGCCGACTTAAAAATAAATTTTCCTGATTTTTTTAAAGAAATATGAAACGTAGTTGTGTGCTTTGTTTTTCGCAGATTAAACTTTCAAAAAAAAAAAAGAACAAAGCTTTGAAATTCTTTAATTATATTTCCTTCAATTTATCAAACATGATGTCGTCATAAATTCTGATAGATTTATTTGAAAAATAATGCAGGAGAGGAGAAAGACTCCTTTCATTCTTCCCAAAAGCCTATTGATTAACGTCGCTCTCCTTCCTGTTAGTCCAACATACTCCCAATCATAGGCGGCTGGTGCACCAAGAAATTGGGGGATCAAAAGAAGTTTGTGAGGAGCTTAGGGCGGAACCCTAAAGCTTTTTTTTTTGTTTTGTTTTGTAAAATTAAGCTATATTATTGGATTTTAACAAATGACCTCTAAAACTTTAATACAGTCTGAAAAGCAGGATGGATTTTACTGTAGATGTCACTTTGCAATTCAAAGTTCCTTTCTTGTGAAATAAGATGAGAGAAAAAAAAAAAACATTTTTGTGGTATTTTCAGTTTTTAATTTTCATGAAATAAATCAATCCACCCAGTAAATAACCGACCGTTAATTTTTCGCTCTAAAAAGTGAAGGGCAGGGCCCCTTTACTTTCGGAAGTGAAGGGGAGCAGGAGCCCCCTCCCCCCCCCCGTACAAGCAGGCTTTGCTCCCATTGCGTCATAAGGCTTGCAACCTCTTGTTTATTTTTTTTTCAAACAAACTTTCTTCACTTCGAACCCCCCCCGAAAAAAAATCCTGGCTACGGCCTTGATTCTGTGAATACGAATGAACAGGGCCGTGGTGGCCCGATCGGTAAGGCATCGGACTCGTGTCCGGAGGGACCCGGGTTCGAAACCCAGCCGATCAAAGATCCACCGCCTTGATTAATGGTGGCTGGGAGGCGTTAAAAATGTCGTGGTCACAAAGTCCTCCAAGTGAAACGATACCTCTGGGGGTGCTGGGCCAAGGGGTTTGCTCGACCCTTGGTCTGGTTCAAAAAGAACAGAGCGCTCTTCAGGGTCCTATCCCGGTTAAACCACGAGTTGTGGTAGGTACGGGGGACCCTGGAGTGTGTGAATACGAATGAACTTGAAATGAAAACAAATCACATCAGCTTCACAAGATTTTACAGCAGAAACACTAGCTCAACAACCTACTTCTTTTAGAATTTGAAAGACAACTAAGATACACATGTGAAAACAAGCCAGAACAAGGATGACCACATGGTATGAACAAACCTGGACAAGTTTAGAAATGCTCAGTCCTGTTGTACATAGCAATCAGATGTTTAAAAATCAGACAAGTTTAGTGGTATTCTATATTCCCAGGTGTTAAAAATATTAAATTATCTTATTAAACTTTAAATATGTTTCTTCATTGCTCTTCTTAGTCTTTTTTTTAGCATTTAAGGCAAAGAATAAGGTATATAATTACATTTAAATAAAGAAAAAGATTTTTAAAAATGAAAATAATCGTGTTGTTTTTGTGCAATTTTTTGAAAGTTCAGTCCCTTATATCTGCCAAACGCCTTTGAATAACAAAGCAACTTTTGTTTTATTAGAAAGCTGGTAAAAAGTACTTAAAATACAATACATAAAATTTTTTTTATCTTGCCCCCCACATGCATTTTTTTAACGTTGAAAATGGGATTTTTTAAAAAATTTACAACTTTGGGGGGCCATATCTCATAAAGGGGGTGAAGTAACAAGCCAATTTTTTTTATACAGTAAGTAACCATGACTATGAACATATGATGAAAAAATCGGCTTGTTACTTTGAACCCTTCATGGGTTTTTTAATGCTCAAAAGTAGTAAAAAATGTCATTTTCGTCGTGAACTTTGACCTTGAAAAAAGAAATATTTTTTAAATATCTGAAATTTATTGATAGCATATATAAAAAGATCTTTTTCTTAGCTTTCCATTGAGCTATATTTGAGCTCAAAATCTTTGATAGAAAAAAAGTTATAGTTCATAAGACAAAGCATCAAAACGCCCGATTTTCACTGTTGCCAACAACAAAAATGGCCTATATATCAAAGAGTAAATTTTTTAAAAATAAAATGACCACCATTTTGAGCCCTGGGAAGTAAAAGGAATACACATGCAAATTTTTATCAAAATCAAAAATGGTGATGCAACAACTTTTTTGAAAATTTGTTGATTTAAAATGGAATGACCCTTATTTAAGGTCAAAATCTGTGGATAGAGCTTCAGTTCTTTTTTACCTCTAAGTAATCCTCAAAAAGATCGGTCAAGTATTCCTAACGGGAAAAGGCCAAATGAGAAGCTAACATTGAAAAGGAGTCGAGTGACAAAAATAAAATTTTATAAGAAAAGGAAACAAAAAGCTATCAGGAGTCATTAAAAAATTGCGTAACCTGCATTAATGAATTGTTTTCTCTAGGTATTAAAAAATAACGTCAACGAAATTGTGAAAGGATGGCTACGGCGTCCTGCGGCTAGAGACTCCATAGCACCTACAAAATTGAAATTTGACACAAAATTACCAAGCTGTTTACACCTCAGAGCGTTCTTTTTGAATTTGGAAAGGTTTTTTTTAAATCAGGGTTTTTTATGGCACAGTAAGGTATCAATAATAAGATATCTAAAACACACACAGAGTAATATATTGCTCCGACTCCAAGCCGGTCCCCTAGTTTCCGACTTGGCTGACATAGTTTCTGGTTGGCACGGCAAATTAAGTAGGGGAATGTGGGGCAAACTGAAATAGTTAACTACTTGCTTCAAAAGGAACAAATGCGAAATCTGTTCTAAAAATTATTGTACATGAAAAAAGAATAATGCATTTTGAAATACCGATTTCTTTGAAATATTATTTTTCATCTTTGGCAGTTATAATTCAACCGCGACGAGATGGCCGATGTCAATCATATGAGAAAACGAGTCCATTCCTTAAAATAGGTAGAATTTCTACCCATTCAAATTCCCCCATCAATTGTGAATCCCATTCCTCAATTTTCATCTGCGTATCACCCCTTCCTAAAAATGAACAATCCTGAAAAAGGAGGAGTCATAGGCCATCTCTGCGAAGTTGAATTATATTTTGTACTTTCAAAAAAATTTGGAAAAATTTCACCTCAATAAATCATAGGGCAGTAAGAAACAAAATATTTTTGTTGTGAAAAATTTTCTATATTCCACGATTAACAGTAACTGTCATCAAATGAATTCGTAAATAAACAAAAAAAAAAATTATTATTAATAAAAAAATAAACGAATAAGTAAATAAATGAATTAATACGTGAGAGAAAATAAATGAGTGAATAAAACAGAGAATGAATAAGAAAATGAGTTAATAATTAAGTAAAAGCATGTAAATAAATTAAAGCATGTAAAGAAAGATCTATGGGATTTAATAAATGAATGAATAAGTAAACGAAATGAAATATTTCACTTTGTCCCGAGGCCATTAAAAATTACATTGAACATTTAAAATAAAAAAATGCTCAATATAAACTAAATAAAGACTGCACTGGACATATGAAGGGCCAGGGGGAAAAAAGATGAAAGTCACTTTTTCGTCAATTTTGAGATATTAGCGCTACCTAGGGGCTATGAAGGAGTAATATCATCTGGTAGAACAACAAGGGGGAACAAAGATTAGAATCGACCGAAATGTGCATGAAAAAACTATTAACTACACAAGGAGTTACGAGAAATCAAACTTCGTTCTTAGTTTTTTTCGAATCGCTTTTTGGTCACACCATTTTTTTTCCCCCTGGCCCTTCATATGTAGACCTCAATTAATAGTTTAGATGATAATTACAAAGATTTTATCATTTTATAATAACTAAAAATATTTTTTTAAACCACAAATATATAAAAAAGGGTATCAAATTTTGAAAATGGCTTGTATAATGTTTTTCATTGATCTTTGGAGCTGCTAATTTTTCTTCAGGAATCAACTACACGACTAGGAACTTAGTTAAAATATTGTTAGATAGGTGGCGCTGTAGACTGTAAAAATATTTTAACATTTCACTTTGCCCCGCTATTTCACTTTACTCCACATTCCACTACATAAAAAAAAATCTCTATATTTTCAAAATTTGAAACAATATTTACCATTGACGATAGCTGTGCACTGGAATACAGTGTTCAGCTGTTTAGAAGGATTTCGGAGCCAGCAAACGCAGGCATCGGACTCGGTGTCCCTCAGACAAATGGCGGCTTTGCCGTCGTTCAGGTGTATTCCTTCGGGCAGCGCGGGGCAACTGCCCGCACAGATGTACTTGCCTGGGTCGCATGCGGGGAAGTAGGCCCCGGCGGCTGGAAGAGAGGACTGGCCATTAGGAACGTTTAATGTTACAATCTAAAAACATTTTTAAAAACAATCCTATTTATAGTTTAAAAAGCTAAAAAATACGCCTTTAGGGTTAATCAAACTAAAAAGAGAAGATTTTCAAAACTATTGAATATCCGCTAAATTTATATGCACTGAAAAACATCAATGTGTAATATAGTTTAGCCTTTAGTATTAATAATAGTATGAAATATATAGATTTTTTTATATTTGCAAAGAAGTAAATTTTATCTTTTTTCAGAGTTACATACATTTATACACACATACATACATACATACATACATACATACATACATACATACATACATACAAACCCACATGTGAAACTAATAAAAGCGTATTAAAAGTTGTAATATTTTTTCAAAAACTGGCCTAAGCCTTTATCATTTTGAATCAACATAATCACATGCAAAAGTGAAAAGCTTGTCTTTAATCATGAACGCGAAAGATAACATATCCCATACCGGCAACAAAAGTAACACAACGCAAAAAGAAAACAAAATACTGAATGAAGAAAATCAAGGTTTTATAGAATACTACCCTGCCCTGTATAGCGAGAGCTGGCGGCTTGAAGTAAAATTAATTTCCCACTCTCCGCACTTTTCCCCTGTTGGTTGTCATATTTACGGCACTACGGACATTTTCCCCACTTAGCTTTTGCAATAATGATTAAATGCAGAGGGTTAAAATTGCTTTGTGCGTAAACTGTTATTCTATTGAAAAATCAACGAAAAAAGTACAACTTTTTCTTAGAAATTTTTGCTGTATTTATGTATGACTAGATTTGTTAGAAAACGTTGAGAAATAACTGAGGCATGAGGATATAAATTAAAGCGTAAGCCTTATTCGACGAACATTAAATAAATGAAATGCCTCAACAGTGGTGCATATAAAAAGAGTTAGCTGTTTTCTTTCGTACGGTTTCCATGGAGACGGCGCAAAATTTCTAAACTTGATACACCATTGTAAAGTAACCGAGTATAGTATTAACCGATTTATTCTGACATGCAAAATAACAACAGCTTGGCTATGCCATCCAGAGACTACAGTTTCGTTTCTGCCACGGACTCATTAGTCTGGAATAGTAAATAACCTGAGGCAGATGTCCTCTGATTGACGTGAGATTACCAGCAAACTGCTCGCTAAAATTAATGTAGCTCACCTCGGTACCATCGGGGGTAGACCCTAGATGGTACCTAGGTCATCCAGGCATAGGCGACTGGTGCACCTAAAAAGTGGAGGGTCAAGAAGAATGGAAGAAGGGGGCAGCATGTCTTAAGCTGTTTTTTTTTTTTTGCAAAATTTGGCTTTTTTATAAGATTTTAACATTGCTGGTTAAATGACCTTTAAATGATAAATACGGCCTTAAAATCAAGACAGATGGCAACCGTAAACTCCCCCTTCCGATTCAAAGGGCCATAAATCAATCCACTGAGGAAAAAAAATCATTTTTCAATTGATCATTACAGATTAATAGTGAAAAAAGAGGGGGCAAAATCCCTTTACTTTTGAAAGTGAGGGGGCAGTCTCCCCCCCTTGACCCCCCTCCCGTTCGAGCCGCTTATGCATATGGGCTCCCATCGGGGTAGCACTTACCCAGATGGGAGCTCACGAGGGGTCACCGTGACCTCCCCAAAATGTCCCTTTTCTACAACTTTTGTCTGACGATTCAGCAATTTGGGACACAACTGAAATTTTCAAATGCCCGAACGTCTCCTTTCATTAGAGGCATTTATGTGTGAATATCCATATTTCACCATTCGGCAAAATTTGGAATTCCATTCGGCAAATTCAGAATTTCTACCTTCCAGAAAACTCAAGGTTGGAGCACCTCTGAGCATGGCTTTAATCTTTTGGAGCCGGGATGTTCATATAGAAATTTTTCTTTCGACTCAGGTAGTATGACAGTTGAACAACAGATTTCTTTTCTATTGAAAAGAGAAGGTATAAACTGTCGTCGTACCAGACGTATGAAACCTTGAAAAAATCCCCGGCTCCAAAGGGTTCAAGTGAAAATTTCAACCGCGTTCTCTAAAAAAAAAAAAAACAAACTTATGGTACAACATGTGTACCGCCCGGTTCCTAAAGGTTAAGAACACTCACGAGAGTACGTAAGCAATGGTATGGCTCAATCCGAAAATGAAGATAAAAGCTAAGATAATAAGCAGTAAGTTACCGCCCTTTCGCAAGGGCTCTGACAAATTAAGGGTTGTTCACATTACGACCGTTCCGTCCGAACGAAGTGGTTTTTCGGACGTAATGGACGGAGGTAAAAAATTTCGAGCATTTGCAGTAGCTCCGTCCGAAATTCACGTGACCCACACCCACAAGGGATAAAGATCACACACCTGGTGATATCCAATGAAATCTATCAATATTATTTCCAAATTTCAAAACAAAATCCAGTTAAGTTACAAGTTGCCGAATAAGGAACTTTTTAGAGTGGACCCAATGACTTCCAGTGACCTCCTACCGGTCCGCCCCTGGATCAAGGCAACGAGTAATGATTATTTTTCGAAAAAACAGGGTAGACATTTTTCTTGTGCGTTGCCAATAAAATTCTTTGTTTTGACTCGTCATGGCCATATTGCAATTCGTAAAATTTCCGTAACCTTGTTGATATCAGCGAATAAGAGCATGCGACGACAGATACTTCCCATTGAAACGCGATTCCTGATCCTTTGATGATACCCACAGGGCTCAACGGGTTTCACGTGTTTAAGACAGTTTTTTGGAGCTGGTTTTATCATCAAATATGTTTATTTTTTCAACTGCTCTTTTGATTTCTTTTGAGGAAAATAATTCAAATAAAATAAGCGAAATAACTGAACTTTAACGAGGCATCCCGCTTTTTTGGGGGGAATTTTTTCAGGATAAAAAAAAAGTAAGGATAGAGAACTTTTTGGATTGTTTTATTACGTGTCTGGACATGGGGAAAAACATTTTTTTGGAGAAAAATATTCACATGCAACCGATTTTTATGCGCATTCGTGCAACTGCTGTTTTCAATCGGCAGGACAAAAGGAGATCGTGGATTTCCATATTCAATGGTTTTGAAAATCAGAGGAAAACCAAAAACGAATATCATGATATATAGTTTAACCTTTGTTTGATTCACTCTAAAAGCGTACTTTTCAGTTTTTTTAAACTATATATAAGATTATTTAAAGATATCTTTTGCATTCGAAAAATAATGATTGTACGTGTTGCTGGCAGGACAGTGCGGTCCCTCCCGCAACAGGAACAGATTATTATTTTTCAAGAACAAGTTCCTTCATATTATACAAATACAAATGCGACAACCAGCAGCAGGCTCTGGGCCCAGCTGGGCTTGTCCTAGTCAAATTGTAGCTCCCAATGAAGATCAAAGGCCCTCTTAAAACTATCTACTCCCTTGCTCCTCACCGCCTCTTTCGGTAAACAGTTTCAAGTTTCCACGACCCTGCTAAAATAGTAATTTTTCTTAATTTCCAGATTATCCTGAGATTTAAACAGCTTAAAACAATGATCCCTTGTCTTGCTATCCGTGCAAAAATTCAACCCAGTAACATCATTCATTTTGATAAATTTAAACAACTGAATCATATCCCCTCTGGTTCTCATTTACTCAAGACTATACATCTTAATCCATTATGGGGGGGGGGGGAAGTCCCAAATTATTTTAGCTATGAATTTTTATTTTTTTTTGTTTTTTCTCTTCAGTTGAAAATACATCAAATAACATATATGCCAAGCATAACAATTTTGAAAATCAGTAGTGTCTAAGGCTCCCTACGCCTTAGGGCCTTTAAGAAAACTGTTTCCAATCGACAGGTACCATCTGTCGGCTTCTCAGCGAAG
>JAXGGA010024646.1:0-11741 GCA_038373865.1 Uloborus plumipes | reverse complement strand
CTTTTTTTTGTTCCTCCGGGGTTTAAGGGGAGGCAATTGTTTGATGTTAAGTTCAACTCTTTGTCTTTGGGCTTTTTGAAACAAAAACTTGTACAAATTGGAAAACATTTGCATCATTGAAAAGTTTGGAGATAAAGGGGGTTAAGGACAAAAAAAGTTTGCGAGAAATTTAAAATTTAAAAGTTTTTTTGTTGCAGTTGTTCGGTTTTTTGTTTTCGGGTTTTTCTTAGTGTGCTATAAAATTTGGGTCTAAAGAATCTACTTTTTGATGTACCAAGTTTTGTTTGCTTACTTGTATCCATTGCTTACCATTGTCCAGAATGTTCATTTTTTAAAATGTTACATAGCCCCTTCATTCTCCAAGCCCTTCACTTTTTAAAATTCCATTGAAAAAAAATCGACTTACCATGAATTATTCGTTTTGAACTTTTCCTTTTTAGCCTACTTTCCCGTTAAAAATAAAAAAAAGACGAAAAAAGTATTAAAAGTAGCTTAATGCATCTAAAAAATATCGCCAAGTCCAAAAAATATCGCCAAGTTAAAAAATATCGCCAAGTCAAAAAAAAATATCGCCAAGTGAAAAAAATAAAAAGGTAAAATGAATATCGAAAAATTAAAAATTTGAAAGTAGGGTATTGAGATGGGGAATTTGTGTGTCGGTCGGTCGGTCGGTCGGTCGGTCTGTCTGTCCCCCCCTAATAACTTTTGAATGAACAGTCCGATTTGGACAAACTTTTTTTTGTTGGAAAGATCTCGGCGAGTACAGCTCATTCCCATATTTGATTTTTTGATTTGAACAATTTTTGGTTCAAATTTGAGCCGTTCAAACAACCGGTCCCGCGATACTAACTTTTTAATGAACAGTCCGATTTGAACAAACTTTTTTTTGTTGGAAAGAACTTTTCAAGGATACTTCATTCCCGTATTTACATTTCCGATTTGAACAATTTTTCGTTCAACATTGAACCGCTCAAGCAAGCTGTCACTCCTAATAACTTTTGAGTAAACAGTCCGAAAAAAAATGACTGACTGTGCAGACGATTTTTTGTTTATTTATTCATTTGTTTTATTGAATTTATTATTATTATTATTATTATTTTTGGCAGACGATTTTTTTTGTAACAAAAATGTTTCATTCACGAGGGCATTCTATTCTTTATTTATATTTAACAACTGGCAACGGATTAAAAGTGAAATTCGAGACATTTTATCAACGGACGAGTTTTTTTTTTTCTTTTTTTTTTTCTTTCTTTGATAAACTGTGTTTTGATGTACTTTGTACTTTTAATTTTTTTTTGAAAACAATTGAGGAATTTTTCTACGGAAGAACTGTAACAGTTACATTCTTTAAAAGGTGCGACAAAACTTTATTTATTCATTTATTTACTTTTTATGTGTCTGTTTCATCTGATGAGAGGGGTATATTTTGCTTTTAGAAATCAGCTTCAAGTGCTAAAAAGGTATGTTTGACATAATTTTCAGTTTCAGATAATCAAGAGAATATTGATCAGATGCTACAATGCCGATTTCGATGTACGGGAAAGTAGGCTCGTTTAGTTCTTGACAGAACTTCTTGTTCTTTCTGTCATAATGTCAAAAATAGCATCCATTGGTGTTTACGAAGGAAGGTGATTGGGTCAAAAAATATAGAAGGAAAATGTGTAAAAAAGACAGTGCTGCTAAATTGGGTGTTTTCGTAAGCATTGTGTGGACTATTCTAAAAATTCAGGATGTCGTAATGTTATTCTGTAATAGTATTGAACCTAACAAAAATCGGTTGAAAACTTAGAGTAGTGGTACGATGACGATGCTGTTTTGTAATGGATGAATGACGTTGCTGAATATATGTTAAAGATATCTCGTACACTCACGAAAGAGAACATATGGGAGTATACAATTTTGGATACAATCTCAAGAAAGTTCTGGGTGGCTACAAAAAATTATGAAAAGGCATAGCATCAAATATAGTGTTATTGCCAAAGAAAGGAGTGAATATCTGAAGCTGTATGTGATGACTGTAGAAGCAATGTGTTGGAAAGAAATATATTAAACATTTTAGGACTGGAATCGTTCGTGTTCTTCATTCTGATGTATCGGCATCTTTTTATAAGTGTTGATCTAGACATACTTTAACTTTGAAAGACAATGATTGTTACGATGGCAAGAAAGGCGAGGATGAAATAACTGTACTTTTTTGCTTTAATTTGTTTGTCAAAGAAAATCTTCGACTGTTGATAGTAGGTAAAAGCTAAGCGTTACCCTCGTTAAACCCTTTAATATTTAAGAATGTAACGCCTTAGAGGTTGACCGTAGTTCTAAATCGAAAGTATTGGATGACAATTTACATTTTTGAAGAGGGGACTGAAGCATGGCTGATCAAAATAAAAAAACTGTTGACAACTTTTATACCCATCCTACCGAGTCTTCAGAATTATCAAAATTTCGTTTGTTTTTTCTTTTCTCAAATACCCAAAATTGCAACCAATCAACCAGTATGCCATTAAAAAACATTGTATACCGAATGTTTTTACACTTTCACAGTTAGGCATTACAAAAGGGGTTCTTTGAAACTCCAAAACACAATCATGTAACAATCTGTGAATTTGTGCGATTAAAACGTTGTTTAATTTCTTTTACTTTTCTTCTTTCCACCATTCCCTCTCTACCGAGGTTTTTATATATTTCCAATTAGCGTTAGTGTGGCAATGAGTTTACAGTAAATTCCCAAACATCTGCAAAATAGGGAGGCACGGTCACAGCTGATAAGCGAATGCCTTGGATAATCCGAAAAATAGGTAAAAAGCAATATTAATGCATATGATAGCTAAAAAAATTAATTTATAGCTAAAAAGGATAACATTGAATATAAAAAATATTATTAACTGCTAAAAATAGGCAATACCACACTCAAAATCATCATGAAAAAAGAAAACAAAAGTGTGAAAGACCCGAGGATCATCGGAAGTTGATTGTATTTGGTGAAATGTTAGCCTTGTAAGCTGTATTGTGTGGATTGCGTGTAAAATATCACTTTTCATTTGTCAAATCTATAAATATCCCGTTTCATTGACTAAATAGCTCTTACAAATCTTTAAACAACTGTCGAACATGAAAAGTTTTGTTACCTTTTTGAAATGCTATTATTCCATTGATCGATATAAAAAATACTGCATGTTTCGTGATTGTATTTGCCGTTCTATTTTTTTTTAATCTGTCTGATATTTGTCAAAATATGATAAGTTTAGCAAGTCACTTAACCTTAGTTAAACAAGCTTAAAAAACTCCTTTAACAATATTGCTTAGCTAGATTTTTTAAAAATTCTTACAGTTATATATTTTAATAGTTTTGGTGTTTATATTCGCTTCAGTATTACTTCTGAGAGTTCGTGTTAATTTCCATTTTGTGCGCATTATAAGTTCAGAACACACACACGCACATTAAGATATAGATAATTTGTTCACAGGAGCTGTTTTTAATATTAAATAAGCTGTTATTATTCACTTTGCTTTTCTAAATACTATAATAGACAGCAACTTAACTTGACACTGAACGTCACTACTGGCGGGGCCAGTAAGAGCTCACAAGTAGTCAGCGATCTCCTCTAATTCGCCAAGTAGGCTGTGACGTTTTATCTAGCTCGTATTTCATAGGCTAACGTCAAGCAAACGTCACGCTGACGTCACGATGTTGTTGCCAAGAAACAATGTAGTGTAGTACAATTGAAACCCTCACTTCAATTACCATTGCGTGCAAACTTCAAGTAAAAGAATCAGTTTTTGGTGCAGTTTCTAGGTTTTCAGAAAATAATTAGCATTTATTTAAAATTCTTATAATGTAAAGTTATATGAACTTTGCGTTTGTACAAATTAAAATACGTAATAAATCACGAAGAAAACCCAACGATAATCACTATCCTCCCTTTGAAAGACAGATAATAGAGACAAAATGATGCCCTAGCAAAATGCGAATCTCCAGCTCTGGAAAGAAATATATTCACTCCGAGTGAAAGAAAAGTAACTATTCCAAACAAATCTTGTCTTGAAGCAAAATAAGTTTAACGCAAACTTGCACTTCACGTTCTGTGTGCGGAAGGAATATTTTTACTGACGGAAAAAATCATCTTCGCAATGTGTGAGAAGAATTTATTTCGGAAATAGTTTTTCTGTTAAAACATTTTGTCCCTTTTTTTTTCAAATATGTTGCTAAGATGGAGGTTTATAAATGTTTTGAGTTTAAAAGTGACATCTCTGCAACTTAAGGGAAAATGATGAATAGTTAGTGCTTGAGGATTTTATTAATTCGGAAATAATTTGCTTGTTTACGTGTATTTCATTGTAAAAATGTGGTTTCGCTTTAAAATAGCATTAATAATAAAAATAGTCAAAAACACAAAAGCACAATATTATATATTTATTTTCTCTAAATAAATATTTCATCAATAATATACCCGTTATCGGGATTTAGTCGGTAGTTTATAATTCGAGTAAACAATCAGTAAGATTCTTTTTGGTTTTGAATTTCAGTCTACAATTTCAAACATATTAAAATAAAAAAAGAACATATCTGAAATTAAATTATAAACTGTAAACTAAATGCTGGGGATTATCTTCTAAAAAATTTAATTTTTAATTGTAATTGTTGATTAGTTCGTCGTTTCTTACGAAATTTGTAGGTCATTCACATTAGCTTTTTGCACAAATAATGTTTAGCTCTAATTTGGCAGTTTATTTTCATCTCGCTTTTTAATCTTTTGGTTCTTTTCTATTTTAGAACTCCTGTTTTTTTTTCTAGGATAACTTACAGATCGTCTGCGTTTTAATGCCATAATAAAGTATTTGAATTTATAAATTTATCCGAATAGCAGCGACTTTATAAAGGATTGAATACCTGACTTATTAAGATAAAAAAAAAGGTTTAAAAATATTTTAAATTTTTTAATATGAAAAAAGGTGCATTGTTCGTGGGTACACGAAAAATGCAAACCTTTCCTAAATCTTTTACGAAATTCACATAGTTCACATATGTTTTTCGCATATTATATCGCACAGTACTTAACATTTTTACTACTTGCTTTAAATTTAGTGTAAAGTTTTTTAATACTTCAAATTTAATCTAAATTTTCATTGTATGTCGTATTAAAAATGATTCAAAGCAAGAGAAAAAAACCATATTCTTGCCTTTTATGTGTCAGACACAGTGCAGAATGCATTAACCCTCTAACTAAGAAGAAAGGTCGGAAAATTTGAAAAAGTTTAAGATGGTAGGATATTTTTTTTACAAAGCCATAAGTAATACAATTATCATACTTTTTAATACGTCAAGATGTGCAAGGTACATAAAGAATCACCAGACTCATTAAAAGTCCCCATAATATAGATCAACTCCCCCTTTTGACCCGACAACATGAAATAGTTTAAATTTTGCTTTGAACCGTCTGTGCTTTGTATTTTTCTCCATTCAAAAAAAAAAATATATTTTGCTTCCTTATCTCTCCATATTGTACTTCAAAGTTTATATCTTTTTCTTTTTTAAAGTATTATAAAATAATATTAATTTCAAAATTACAGTCGAGCCCGCTTATTAGAATATCGCTTAAAGGAGTATCCCGCTTAATGTAACACGTTTTCAATGTACCAAACCATTGAAATGCATTATTTTCATCCCGGATAATGGAATATCCCGCTTATTAGAATATTTATTTGTGGCAAAATGGCTATTCCATTAAGCGCGTTCGACTATATTCTGATAACTCTCATTTGAAACGAAAGGTTTTTGAAAAGTTTAGGACAGTCAGAAATTTTTAATTTCTTGCAAAATCATTAGGAATACAATTATTTCCCTCATTTTAATACGCCAAGGTGTGTAGTTCACATTAAGAATCACCAGTCTCATTAAAAGTCCCCATAAAATAGTTTAACTCCACTTTTGACCCGACAACTCTCCTTTGAGTTTTATCCCCTCCCCCCCTACACTCCTCCGAGTTGGCGGTTGGTTGTTGAAAGGGCTCTGTCGGCGGCAGGCTCACTTGAATCTCGATCAACTTCATTGTTGATAGGTTGAAGTATGGTTCAGCTGCAGTTGTTAATTATCTGGCGGCTTGGGAGGAAAAGCAGCTGCACTGGCCGCAGACAAAACGCTCGCCGAATGAGGAAACGTGCTTCCAGGAGACAGCCTTCGAATTCCCACGCCATTAGTCTTGTCGACTTCATCCCTGCTTGTTCAAGGAAGTGGATGAAGTGGATGGTTGTATGTGCTGAATGTTTTGGGATTAATCGAGGAATGATTATTAGATCATTGTGGAGTGATGTTGTTTTTACGGCGACAGCTTGAAGGCATTTTGCTATTCATTATGTTAATATTAAGTGATTCTGAGCTATTTTCCATTAACATTACTGGCTTTTAAGTACATTTTTCTTATAGACATTATGTAATGGAAGATTTATAGTTTTCTTCAAAATCAAAAAATGAAGGGTACGAAAATGGTAAATACCATAGTTCTCGCAATTCCAATTCCAATTTCTTGACGAAAGTGCAGAGTATCTACTGGCTATGTTAAAAAAACTATTCCCCCTAATACTGATTTCGTTATTCGTTTCGCATGTTAAAGTTCATTAAGTAGCAAAAATGTGAAACTCGTGCATATAGAACTGTCCAACCTGATGCAAAATGTTTAATTCCAGAAAATTGTCCTTGTATTATTTGCGAATGAATTACAATCTTATTAAGTTCAAAGTTGTTTAAATATGTTGAAAGAATCTAACAATTTATTTCAGCAGAACATAATCAGTAACCTGAACACCCGGCGGAATCGTAGTACGCTCTGAAGCTTTTACTGGGGTTCCGCAATTTGTTTATCTATTTGCTTGATAAAAGCATCACAACTGTAGTAAAAACAATTCTTTTTTTGCAAAATATAGAATTCATAAAGGTCGTTTGCTTTTAAAAATAGAAAAAAATAAATTAGTCGTTAAAATTTTGTTTCGATATAACTAAGTTATAACGATTTGTTATAACTAAGAACCTAGAGTGTGTCGCAACTTCCGGGTCTTTGCAGGCTCATTTAAACAAACTCATTACTTGTACAGAACAATGCTGAATATATTAGAGAAAGAAACATTGCAAATTTTGTTTCACAAATACTCAATACGTGAACTTTTCGGGATCCGGCACAAATCAAATCCAAAGTATAACTCTCGTTTTTACTTACTGTAACATGTCACTATGAATGATAACAATACAGTTATGATTTTATGGCGCAAATCTTGTAATTCATGTAGGGAGCACATTGCACAAGCACCCAATCTTTGATATAACCCTATAAAACAATCGCATTTTAGCAGCAATCTAGTTTGGTAATGAAAGAGTGGTGGCCAAGGAATGTTTAGATTTGATGCCTGCCTCGTGAAAGGTTCACATCAAGGCCGCCGAGAGCCACGACGGGTCCCTTGTCAGTTTGATATCCACGACCCCTCCCCATAAAACTAAAAAAAAATTCATTACTCCAAATATCCGGGCCCCTAATTTCCGACTAGGCTGACATGCTCTCTCGTCGACCCTAGTTTAAATACCGAATATTAGTAGAAAAAAACTTGAAATGTTTCGTTCTGCAGCATATTCAAGGTTGTATTGTATGTTTCTTTTGACAAACCTTACCAAACCCGGAGGGAACTGTGACACACCTTGTATCGTTGCTGTTGTTTATGATTCATAAGTATATTTTAGGAAAATAAAACCCACTCAGCTTGATTCTCTTTTTAAGATTTTTGTGTTGTGATAAAATAACGCTTAATAATAGTCTTATAAATTGGAGTAAGATGAAGTTCACTGTATTATTTTTTTTTAATTACGGGGCTCCTTTGAGAAAAATGCAGGCACAAAAACTTCCCCAAAGTGTTCAAGGTTTAATGTCCGTGGAGTAGAAGAAAGGTAATGGAGAGGCATAAAGAGGCTGAACATTTGATAATTTTTTTTCCCATGAAAAATGAAGAATAATCGTTAAACCACGTGCAAAGAAAACGGGATATGCTATCAGAAAACGGGACTGTCAAACTCAAAATGATGAGTATAATCATCTTAAACATTACATTTCTGTAAAACAGAAAATTACGTATTACGAAAACTAATCAAAAACAAATAATGAAAATAAGTTTAATGCTAAATAGCGAAAGTAAGTAGCGGATCTCTAAAAGAAAGAAGCGAAACAAATTCTGTGCAACTTATTATAAAGTAAAGAATGCAGAAAAAAAGTTTTCCTACTTGCGATAAGTGTGCTACTTCATCTATTATACATATTTTGCACAAGACACAACGATAGAGAAAAATGGTTACCAGATTTTTTCTGTTGCTTCTGTCTAAAACGACACAAAATGTTTGCCAATTTCTGTGACTGCGGAAACCTAATTTGCAGCCATCATCAATTTATCATGGCGGCGTCACTTTCTGAAGAGAGCGAAGAAGCTTCCAATTCTTTGGTTTCTCAGAAAGATACATGATTGCGTTTATATCATTATTTCTAAACCAGATCAAAGTGCTCTCGCAAATGGGCGACTGCAACACTTTGTTTTCCCAATGATCATTATTCATCGTGTTGAATGCAAGTGAAAGCTTCTCACAACAACTAAAATAACTTCGACGCTCTATTACTAAAGCAAAAACAAAGGCTTTTTGACTCATTGTGCTAAGTGACGAATGGTTACAATGGGCCTTGCATTCGAAAATTACGTTGAAATATAAAGCACGTTGCATAATGAGTTTTGAACATGGGATTTTATAGCGAGAAATATGAATTTATGATAAATTCCTCGTTGCATTAAACATACATTTAGTGAGTGTATGATACACCTCAGAGCACGTATGAAGTCAAAGATAAACCAACGCTTATTTTTACACCTAAAAAATAGTCACATCATATTGAAAAATGTATATAATTTTGTCTTGATGGAAATGGTATACAAGATTTAAGTCGAATTAAATGACCTGAAGCATGCAGTTTCACTGCACAAATACGTAAGGTGCACTTGTGTCTCCTTTGTCGAATTTTATCAAGGTTTAAATTAAGTTATTCACTTGGAGAATTTTTATTTCAGAGCTCCTTGTAAATATATAATTATATTCTTATACTAGTCGTTATTTTCTTATTGGATTACTCTGAAATATTTGTTAGAATATGCCAAATTGTGGAAGACTGAACATTGATATTACAATGTCAAAGTTTAGCGGTTTTATTCTTATGTATTAAGAATGGTAGGAAGTATATATGTTTTATGGGATGGTTTGAAAATAATCCATTTACTGAACATTTCAAATGGATTGGAATATTGACGTGCATCTGTAAATATTTGTTATTTATTCCTTCAAAACAGCTGCTCCCAAATCAACAGTAATACATAAGAGGGTATATTTTAAAAAACGTAACTGCGTAACATTGCTCATGCAACAAGAAACAAAGGAGTTCATAAACAGGAGAAACTCTTTATGCACATGATACAACTGATAAACACCTAATTGAGCATTATGTGCTTATACTAATTATATTTCCTTTCAAAGACAGTTAAAAAAATTCCAATTTAAAATGATTGATAAAAATTTAGTAATTTTTAAGCAATAAACACCAATGTTCCATTTAAAGCAATTTTGTTTTTAATATTTGGATGTTATATGTTATTTCTTAAGCCTAACTAAATGTCTACTTTGTCGATCATAGCTTAATATTCTCCAAGTAAAAAATTAAAGCATTGTCTTACATATTTAAAAAAACACAGTTCAAACTCTTCTGTAGTTGGCCAGCGAGGAAATATATATTGATCCTTAAATACAGAAAATATTAATTTTTGAGAAAATTTTGTGCAAGCCTTCCTTAAATAAACAGAATTGTAGGTTGACATTGAAACTATGAACCTCGTTACACTATACGAAAGTTTCTAAAAAACTTATGCAATATATTACAATTAAAGTACATTTTAAAATTCCAATTTGTGTTTCGTTGAAAGCTAAAATAGTCTAAGATCCCACCGCAGTTTATCCACACTCATAGCGTACACTCATGACTTATATTTCAAATTAAAGCTGATTTTTTTCTGAACGTGATGCACTATGTCCGCCTATGTTAAAGTGCCCGAAACCTATAGGCAGCCTGGCCTAAACAGGTCACATGAATGTAGTATTTCTACACTCATAGCGTACACTCATGACTCATATATCAAATTGAAGCTAATTTTTTTCTGAACGTGGTGCACTAAAGCTGCCTATGTAAAAGTGGCCGTAACCTCTAGGCAGCCTGGCCTGAAGTGTAGGGTCCAAAATTTTAAATGGTTAGAAAAGACGGAAAAATCGGTCGATTCTTTTGCTTTTTTTACTAAAATTATTCTTAATGTGAGTACTTTTTCGAAAAAAAAAATGATGAACTTAAATTTCAAAAATTGCCAATAGGACGCGCTTTAGACTTTGGAGCTTAAAACAACTACTTTTTACCGTTTGTTTTCATATTTTCGTAATTGATTCAAATAGTTAAAACTCTAACTTAACTTTTGAGCCTAAAATATCAACTAATTTCAGATTTTTAGCAATACTCGGACCAAACGTCAAAAATTGTGTTTTTCTGCTTTTCAACTAGTCCTTTCATGTAAAAAAATTATTAAAATCACCTGATAATGTTAAAATAAAATCAGATGAACCCTTTCGTAACTTAAAAAAAAGAAAAAAAGAAATTTTTTTCCAACATTTTTGTTACCCAGAAATTTTGTATTTTACAACTCAGAAAGTGTGCATTTAATTTTATTTTCACGTTATTAGTATTGCCAGATGATTTTAATAATCTTTTTTACATGAAAGGATAAGTTAAAAAGCAGAAAAACACATTTTTTGACGTTTGGTCCGAATATTGCTAAAAACTGGAAATTAGTTGATATTTTGGGCTCAAAATTTAAGTCAGAGTTTGAACTTTTTGAATCAATTACGAAAATACGAAAAAAAAAAAAAAAACAGTAAAAAGTAGTTGTTTTTAGCTACAAAGTCTAAAGCGCCCCCTATCGGCAATTTTTGAAATTTAAGTTCATCAATTTTTTTTCGAAAAAGTACTCACATTAAGAATAATTTTAGTAAAAAAAAGCAAAAGAATCGACCAATTTTTCCGTCTTTTATAACCATTTGAAATTTTGGACCCTAAACTTCAGGCCAGGCTGCCTAGAGGTTGCGGCCACTTTTACATAGGCAGCCTTAGTGCACCACGTTCAGAAAAAAATTAGCTTCAATTTGATATATGAGTCATGAGTGTACGCTATGAGTGTAGAAGTACTACATTCATGTGACCTGTTTAGGTCAGGCTGCCTATAGGTTTCGGGCACTTTTACATAGGCGGACATAGTGTATCACGTTCAGAAAAAAATCAGCTTTAATTTGACATATACGTGATGAGTGTACGCTATAAGTGTAGATAAACTGCGGTGGGATGATAGACTAAAAAAGTACTTTCATTTTACTCATTATTAATTTTTGCACTATTATACATGGAAGATTTATGGTTTTAATTTTCAAAATTCATGATATAACTCCTTGCTCTTTATCATGACTAGCAAAGTTGACAGTTTAACTATTAGCAGATAGTGCTTATAGATATTATAATTGTACCATAAATTATCCACTAATTTAAACAATTTTTAATTACAATACAAAAAACGATTTAACATGTACTTTAATTTTACTATTTTGAATACTTATGAGCAGAGACCAGCACAATTCCGTT
>JAXGGA010024645.1:0-11743 GCA_038373865.1 Uloborus plumipes | reverse complement strand
AGGAGTAGAGAACGTCAAGATTATGTGTTTAGTGGGCGCCATTTTGCCATCACGTTTAACAGTAATCCGTTTCACTCCACTTACATGTTGAGCCTGCATTTCCTCCAAGATTTCTTCCTCTGGTGTATAGAGAAGATCTGGTTCCGAAATGATACCTCTAGAAAAGTTAAGGGTTCTGTGTTCTGTAACGGTACATAAATAAGAGCCTATTTGAGTGATAGAAAGTATGGGTTTAACTTGCTTTTGATTTTTAATTTGGACAAGAAGTTCTCCAGATCGCAATTTTTTCACTGATTCATAATCTCCAATTAAGTGAGTTAGAGCTTTATTTATTAGGAAAGGTGACGTTGCAGAAAAATTTAAGTTACTATTACGTTTGATGATGAAGAACTTAGCTGTGCTCGAAGACGTTTCAATTTGACGCTCCCCACTAGGGGGAGAAAGGTTTTTTTCTTTTGGATCCATAAATGAACCGGAGAACTGGGGGGAAAAGACGGGGTCGAGCCCCTGCGTAGCCCCCCTACACAGGGGTAAGGCTGCATACGACAGGGTTCGCCAGCTAGCCCTGAAGCCTCCCGTAAGCGATACCGCTTGGCCCCGGTACCACGCAGCCATCGGCACGGTCGCCACACCTTGGCTTGGGCTTGTTCCGAAATTTGGTAAGTGTGATGAGGGAAGGAGGGAGAAAAAAAATCCCTACCCGCCGAACTTCGGTTTGAGCAACTGGGGGTCACTACTCCGCCAAGAGCTCGCCCCGAACACACCACACCGCAAGCCCCCCCACCACGGCAAGGTAAACGGACAACGGGGGGGAGAAAAGGAAAGGAAAAACGGCCAAAAGAGAGAGAGGCAGCTCATGAAGCAGGGACGTCCGTCCATCCCTCATCTTCCGATGACGGAAGCTCTTTAAATTCTACATCATCAGTTTCCTCGTGAGGGGGAATAACTTCCTTACGAGTAGATTTTGTCAATACTGTTTGCTTGCTATTTAGCAAAAAGTCTTCTTTTTTGAAATTATGATATTTAGGGGGCCTCTGTTTAGAGGAAACCCCAATTTTTGCACGCGCTTGTATCATTTTTTTTCGTTCAGCACACTTTTTAACATTTTGTGTGGTTTGTACATTTGCAAAGAGAAATTCAGCAGGTTTTGAATTTACTATTTGTATTTCTTTCTTTTCATTTGGTATTTTTGTAGAAGATTTTACGCTGTTGGATTGTTTATTTTGAGATTTGGGTTTATTATTTTGGTCAGAATTCGTTTGAGTTACTGCCTCTGTTTGTGTACTGGAAGATTTCATTACTTTTTTAACTGCAGCGGCATAGGATAATCCTATTGACGGGGTGCGAGATTCAACAATTTTTCTTGCATCTGGATATGATATTTTCTGTGTTGTTTTAATAACTTGAATTTCCTTCTCGATGAGCCATTTAGAGCATTTTCTGGAATATGAGGGATGAGATTCCTTACAGTTAACACATTTGAATTCTCTCGTACATTCATTGCTGTCGTGGCCGGGCTCAGCACATCTGGCACAAGTACCTGTACCACGGCATGACAGCTTGGAATGACCGAAACGCTGGCATTTAAAGCAACGTAGAGGATTTGGTACATATGGTCGAACTGGGCAAGACAAGTATCCAGCTTTAACGCGTGAAGGGAGGATAGGAGAATTGAACGTTAGAATGACGTGCTTTGTGTTTACCATCTCGCCATTGCGTTTGATGGTTATCCTTTTCACTCCGATCACATGCTGGTCTTGCATTTCCTCTAGTATCTCCTTCTCAGAGGTGAAGAAAAGATCTGGTTCTGAGATTATGCCTCGAGAGAGATTTAATGTATTATGCTCTGAAACAGTAACAAGATAGGAACCTATTTGTTTTATTGACATAAGAGATTTTATTTGCTTATTTTCTTTAATTTCAAGAAGGAGTTCGCCGCTGCGTAATTTTTTTACCGATTCGAATTCACCTATTTGATGTATAAGAGATTTGTTAATGAGAAACGGAGAAACAGTAGTCAGATTTAAATTTGGGTCTTTGCGTTTGATTATAAAAAATTTTGCATTTGGCGACGTAACGTTTTGACGCTCCCCACCAGGGGGAGAAAGGGTGTTTTCTTTTAAATCCATGAACGGACCGGAGAACTGGGGGGAAAAACGGGGTCGAGCCCCTGCGTAGCCCCCCTACACAGGGGTAAGGCTGCGTACGACAGGGTTCGCCAGCTAGCCCTGAAGTCGACCGCTTGAGATACCGCTTGTCCCCGGTACCATGCAGCCATCGGCACGGTCGCTGAACCTTGGCTTGGGCATTGTTCCGAAATTTGGTAAGTGTGATGAGGGAAGGAGGGAGAAAAATCCCTACCCGCCGAACTTCGGTTTGAGCAACTGGGGGGTCACTACTCCGCCCAAGAGCTCGCCCCAAACACACCACACCGCAAGCCCCCCCCACCACGACAAGGTAAACGGACAACGGGGGGGTTTGGTGTCTGGACTCCCCCAGAGAGGATTGTGGCCATTGAAATCCCCCAAGATGAGAAATGGGGGCGGGAGTTGATCCATCAATGTCTGCAGTTCCACGCTTCTCAAGTCATAAGAAGGTGGAATGTACACAGAGCACACTGTGACCAGAGAGTGAAGGTGAACACGCGCAGCTACCGCCTGGAGGGACGTGTTGATATTGAGCTGGCTAGATGCATAATCATTAGAGATTAGCATCGCCACTCCTCCACAACGACGGTCTCCTGACAAGCAGTCCTTGCGGTGTATATCAAAACCTTTCAACCTCGGTCTATCAGTAGGTGACAAGAATGTCTCTTGCAGACAGAAAATGGCCGGTTGGTGATATTCGACAAGATCTTTGACGTCCGTGACATTACGCGAGTAACTCTGACAATTCCAAGAAAGAATGCTCAGGGCCATGAAGAGAAAAAAAGGGAAAAACGGCCAAAAGAAAGAAAGGCGGCTCATGAGGCAGGGACGTCCGTCCATCCCTCATCTTCGGATGGTGGCAGCTCTTGGAATTCAACATCATCAACATCCTCATGGAGAGGAGCAACTGCCTTATGATAATTTTTAGTTAAAATAGTTTTCTTGTTAGGTAACAAGAAGTCCTCTCTTTTGAAATTATAATAATTGGGAGGCCTCTGTTTAGAGGTAGCTCCGATTTTAGCACGTGCTTTTATGATTTTCTTTTTTTCAGTACATTTTTTCGAATTTTGTGCATTTGGTTTATTTGTAAGAAGAGATTCAACAGTCTTTACTTGTTCTGTTTGTGTTTTATTTTCATTTACTTTGTTCGGGGGAGATTTTGAACTACTGGATTTTTTATTCGGAGGTTTGTAAGTTTGGTCAGAATTAGTTTGTGTATGTGTCTCTGTTTGTGTGCTGGAACATTTGTAAACCTTTCTTACTGCAGCAGCATAAGATATTCCTGTTGTAGGTGTACGAGAATCAACAATTTTTCGTGCTTCAGGATAAGATAGATTTTGAGTCGTTTTTATGATTTGGATTTCTTTCTCAAGAAGCCATTTAGAGCATTTTTTGGAGTAAGATGGATGATCTCCCTTGCAGTTTACACATTTGTGCTCTTTGGTACAGCCAACACTGTCATGGCCGGGTTCAGCACATTTGGCACATGTGTTAACCCTACACTGCATGGTGTTGCCAATTGGCTACATGGACAATTTGTCCTCCTTATGAATAGCAGAATGTAGTCATAAGGCAACTCAATGCATAAAAAGCAAGTATTGGGTATATTTAAAGCAATTATCACCATTTATCCTCCATACATGGCTGCACTGGTCTGTTACATGATCTTAAATGAATCCATATGGATAGCTTTTAAAATCACTCAAACTACCATGTTTTGAAATTATTTTTTACAATGAAATATTTTTCTTCTTCTTTTAAAAAAATAACATGAATAAAACAAACATTTGTCTTTCATTTAAGATGCGTTTTACATCAAAATAATTATTTGGAAAAAATCTAGAACATAATGCACGTCTGTAGCCATTTGGCAACATTATGCAGTAAGCATCCAGAGAACACTTCGATTCATCTCTATAGTTCATGAAGTAGGGTCACCCGGGGCAATTCCTGGTCAGCAAGTTTCTGGGGTAATTCCTGGTCACAGTCCTTTTTATGTCTTAATAATCCTTCAGCAAAATGAAAAAAATCACAGAGGTACTCTGAACTATCTTCATTGCAATTCATTAATTAATTATGAGTTGACTGTGTATTTAGTTTGAAAAAAAAAATCTTTTTAAAATCTCTTGTTAAATTTCGTAAAACAAGATTGGCCTTAGTTTTGATACATTTGTACAAAGATCGTGATCAAACTCAAACTTCTGAATATTTTTCTTGTTCGTTTTTTTGGTTGAATTAGGTACCATGTCAGTTACTGAAAAATAGTTTTGGATTTACCATTATTGTTTTGAATAATTTGCAGGAAGGCTCCAAACAATGCCCCTGGCTACTGGGGTAATTCTTGGTCAGTGGGGTAATTCCTGGTCAGTCCTTTTTTTAATATTTATGGATTATTATTTCACCTATTATTGACATATGTTATTGATTTAAACTATATGTGACTCTGTGAGCCTTAACTGCAAAGTTAACTGTAACCGCAATGCAACATTCTTATCTGTTAATGATAAGTATACAATATACTGAATTTTTCTTTGTTAAATTTCATCCAATTATTTTATAAGTTTTAATAATTATTCTTAATTATACTAAGAAAAATGCTTAATTGTAACTGCATTGTACTATTCACTTAACTGTTCACCTTAACCTGTTCATAACAAACAGAAGCATGTGCTCAGTGTGTATGGTGCATGTGCACCATATTTTTTATGGACCTATATATTTGGTAGGTGAAGATTCATTCACAACAGATATAAAAGCTGTAGCTATTGCATACAAAGTGTATAAAAAGTATTTTGGCTAAGTTTTATTAAGTAAAGCTTTTATGTTGAAAACAATTGCATTCTTCCTTAAAAAACTAAATACAGTGTTTAATTAGCTATATATATAAATAAATTCTTCATCTAATTAGTTTAATAACTTGTATTAATAATGTGCTTACAAAATGTATGCATTTTCATCAATCATTTGAGTGACCAATAATTGCCCCGTAAGTGGCCAGGAATTACCCCATCTCTGGGGTAATTCTTGGTCACTAATTAACGACAATTACTCAAGTTCATTATGTATTGTTGATAGCATGAATATTTTATTCGATGGACATCCCAATGTGCTTCCTCCATACCAAAATTTGTAACTTTAACTTAGATAGATTTTGTGATAATTGGATGTTAATGCTTTTTGACCAGGAATTACCCCAGGTGACCCTATGTGTTTTGTTTACGTTTCGCGCTAGCTTCTTTCTCTTTTTGGAAGGTATAATATATACATACGGACCCAAAAGTGCTACTTTCGGCTGTTCTACCGTTTATAAGCCCTCGCAATTATCAATGCTTAGTTGATGTTCAACAGAGTGAACAAACAAAAAATCAATAGGTAAAAGCCTTCAAAACGTGTTCATTTTAGATTTCAGTTAGCACAAACGTTGTGCTTACACAGACAAGTAAATTCATTAATAATTTTAAAATATAGTTTTGAAAAAAAAAACTAAAAATACGCTTTTACATTGAAATGCGCTGTGATCATCACGGGTTTCCCTCTGATTTTCAAAACTACTGAATATCCACACTTAAGTTTACATGTACTTATAATACATCAATATGCAATACAGTTTAGCCTTTAGTATTAAAAATAATATTAAATATATTACTTTTATATTTGCAAAGAACGTAAATTTTACCTTTTATTCAGAGTTACATACATATATACATACATACATACATACATACAAACCCACATGTGAAATTAATAAAAGCGTATTAAAAAGAGACCATTAGCTACAGAGGAACTAGAGTTACAAACCAAAAAAAAAAACGAGAAAAGAAAGAGAGCTTCCAAAAGACATCAGATTTGACAGAATTGATCATCGGAAAGTACAAGTACATATAAAAAATAATGTAAAATCTCAAAAATGTAAAGGATTACGAGAGTACAGTGCACCAAATGTTCAATTCCTCTATTTTTTTTACAAAAAAGAACTAATTTCAAGACTATCATTTAAAATCATTTTTATCTGTTGAATGCATGGTGTAGCCATTTGGCAACAAAACTATTTTTAATTAGAAAGGGGTGAAAATTTAGAGTTAAATTTTTAAAAATATTTTTCTATGTTTTCTTATCACATTGACAAACACATATCTTTTTTTCTGCGAAAAATAAAAAATCATGCAGTGTAGGGTTAACTCCACGGCACACGGTCTTAGAATGCCCAAATCTTTGACACTTGAAACATCGAAGTGGATTTGGTATATAGGGCCGTACTGGGCAAGAGAGGTAGCCAGCTTTGACGCGTGGTGGGAGGTTAGGAGTCCTAAACGTTAAGATGACGTGTTTAGTAGGTAGTATTTCTCCATTGCGTCGGATGGTAATTCTTTTAACTCCACTCACGTGCTGGTCTTTCATCTCCTCTAAGATTTCTGTCTCTTGAGTGTAGAGGAGATGAGGCTCCGAAATGATTCCCCGAGAAAAGTTTAAGGTGGAATGTTCGGTAACAGTGACGAGATATGAGCCTATTTGCTTCATAGAAAACAAAGGTTTAATTTGGCTTTGATTTTTGATTTCAAGGAGAAGTTCGCCACTGCGTAATTTTTTTACTGATTCAAATTCTCCTATTTGATGTACTAGTGCTTTGTTGATTATGAATGGTGACACTTTAGTGAGATTTAGGTTTGGGTCAGATCGTTTAATAATAAAGAATTTTGCTGTACTGCTCGATATCAATTGACGCTCCCCACAAGGGGGAGAAGGGTTTTTAATTTCAGAATCCACAATTGGACCGGAGAACTGGGGGGAAAAAGTGGGGTCGAGCCCCTGCGTAGCCCCCCTACACAGGGGTAAGGCTGCATACGACAGGGTTCGCCAGCTAGCCCTGAAGCCTCCCGTAAGAGATACCGCTTGGCCCCGGTACCACGCAGCCATCGGCACGGTTGACACACCTTGGCTTGGGTTTTTGTTCCGAAATTTGGTAAGTGTGATGAGGGAAGGAAGGAGAAACAAATCCCTTCCCGCCGATATTCTGTTTGAGCAACTGGGGGTCACGACTCCGCCCAAGAGCTCGCCCCGAACTCACCACACCGCAAGCCCCCCCCCACCACGACAAGGTAAACGGACAACGGGGGGGACTGAACCTGGAAGTGGATGGCGATTAAAAGGAGAGACTTCCTACGCGGTAGGCCAATCCTACTCGGTAGGGCAGAATATTCTCTAGCAGAGAATTCAGAGAATAGAGAAAAACATCCTACTCCGTAGGTCCTGTCCTACGCGAGAGGGGTGAAAGAAGAAAAAAAACCCTAACTGACTGTGCGAATGCCAGAGGTAGTGTTATTCGGAACTTATTACTTAAACTGTAAAGTCTGTCTTTCCTTCGCTGTACGGAGCATCTTGTTTTTAAGTGTTAATGTATTATCATTTTCTTATGATGCTCCGGACTTTGTGTCTTTCGGAAATGTGGGTGTTGGTGATGAAAATCACCTCTATGACTGAACCTGGAAGTGGATGGCGATTAAAAGGAGAGACTTCCTACGCGGTAGGCCAATCCTACTCGGTAGGGCAGAATATTCTCTAGCAGAGAATTCAGAGAATAGAGAAAAACATCCTACTCCGTAGGTCCTATCCTACGCGAGAGGGGTGAAAGAAGAAAAAAAACCCTAACTGACTGTGCGAATGCCAGAGGTAGTGTTATTCGGAACTTATTACTCAAACTGTATAGTCTGTCTTTCCTTCGCTGTACGGAGCATCTTGTTTTTAAGTGTTAATGTATTATCATTTTCTTATGATGCTCCGAACTTTGTCTTTCGGAAATGTGGGTGTTGGTGATGACAATCACCTCTATGACTGAACCTGGAAGTGGTTGGTTGGTTGTATTGATTTTACTGGCGCAAGAGCCTTAGTAGGCTATACTGCGCCAAACGATGGTTTAATTTAAAAATGAAGAGATTTTAGAGCTAAAGTCATTTAAAATACAATGGATAGAAAACTTCTAAAATTTTAATAGCATTTTAGAACAAGACACATAAAATTTAAAATTTCAAATGATAAGATAAGAGCAAGAACTGTCAAGTGATTTTGACAAAAGTCAGAAATGTATAATAAACAATGACATCCTATGAAACTGTTTTTAAAAATTTTTTAAAAACATTTTTAAAACACATATATAAACAAGAAACATATAATGGTACAAAGACAAAACCAACAAGATGACAGAGACAAAAAACACTAAATTAGAGATATAAAACCAATCTCACGTAAAAATTGAAATAAATTATGATGGGGTGTATCCCCAAGTAATTCCGTCAAAGATGGATAAAAATTATTAAAATGTTTAAAACGTATGCTTTTAAAATTTGGGCAGTTGCATAAAATATGCAACACTGTCTGAGTAACATTACAATTAATACATATCGGTGTAGGTTCGCGGCAAAGAAGATATTTATGTGTAAGTCTCGTGTGACCTATGCGAAGACGGGATATTATTACTTGGTCCCTTCTTTTAGTCCTTAATGATTTAAAACCTTTGATCAGTGGCTGGATGGAGTGCAATTTGTTATGCGTTTCTCCATCCCAGTCACATTGCCAAGAGTTGTATATACTGCCCGTAATGGAATTTCTTATATCTTCATAAGGGACAAGATCTTCGCAGTGGGCACTTGCGGCCTTAGCAGCTGTATCGGCTGCCTCATTGCCAGCAATGCCTACATGACTAGGTATCCAACAGAAGAAAATTTCAAAATTATTTTGTTTTAGCCTATTGTATGATTGAAAAGATTGAATCACAAAAGGGTGGCTATTGTTGTTACAGTTTGAAAGGGCTTCCAACGAACTTTTCGAGTCTGTGTAAATAATCCACTTTTTTTTATTTGATTGGGCTATTGTTTGGAGAGAGGTGGCTATAGCTTTGCTTTCAGAAGTGAAGACTGAGCAAGAATTATGTAGTTGATGTGACATAGTATAACCATCAATTACTGCTGCGAAGCCATCGTGATCATTTGTCTTAGATCCGTCGGTAAATATTTCGTTATATGAAGAATATTTTTGTTTTACCTCATAGTAGATCTGTTGGTATACCGAATCTGCTGTGGTATCTTTTTGAAAGTTACAGAAATCATAAAGAAAAGTGATGTTATTATTGTTCCAAGGTTCGATAAGTTCTGCTGTATCAGGTAAATCAAAATCAGAAAGATGTAGGGTGTTGATCGCCTGTCTCATTCGAATCCCAAATGTTGGGATGACCGAAGGACGGCGCAGAAATAAGTCAGTGTATGATGGATGGAAGATATGTAAATGCAAAGGGTGGTTTTGGTTTGGTTTGATTTTAAAATAAAAACTTAGAGATAGCTTTAGACGTCTATAGTGCAGAGAAGGTTCATGTGCTAAGATATGTAAGCTTTGAATAGGAGAGGTTCTGAATGCCCCTGTGCAGATGCGCAGTGCGAGATTATGTATTGGAGCGAGGATTTTTAAATAACTTTTAGCTGCAGAGCCATAGATTTGACAACCGTAATCAATTTTTGAGCGTATCACAGCCCTGTAAATTTTTAGCATGGACTCTGTATCGGCACCCCAAGAAGTGTTTGCTAAGACTTTGAGAATATTCAGTTTCAATGAGCATTTTTTTCTTAACTCTCGTATGTGTGGCAAAAATTTAAGTTTATTGTCGAGTATGATTCCAAGAAATTTTCCTTCAGTTTTTACAGATATTGGTTGGTTGTTAATAAGAAGGTCCGGATCAGGATGAAGACCTCTTTTACGGCAGAAATGAATGCAGAAAGTTTTTTGCGGGGAGAAGGAAAAACCATTCTCCTCCGCCCATTGAGAGACTTTATTGATAGCTGTTTGAAGCTGTCTTTCAATGATACTCATGTTCGATGATGAAAAGGATATTTGGAAATCGTCAACGAACATAGTACCTTTGACAGCGGGGGGCAGTTGTTCGTGTAAGCTGTTGATTGCTATAATGAAAAGAGTAACGCTCAACACACTTCCTTGGGGTACACCTTCTTCTTGGATGAAGGTATCCGACAGAACAGATTTGACCCGTACACGAAAAGAACGATGTTTCAGAAAATTTGAGAGGAAGATGGGGAGGTTACCTCGTAACCCATATTCGTGCAGAGTTTTGAGGATCCCATATCTCCAGGTACGGTCAGATGCCTTTTCAATGTCGAAGAATACGCTCACAAGATGTTTTCGTTTGAGAAATGCTTCTCTAATCGATGTTTCGAGAAGCAGTAAGTTGTCAATGGTGCTTCTGCCGCGCCTGAAACCACTTTGGTTGGTTGGTTGGTTTCTTTAGGTTTACTGGCACAAGAGCCTTTATAGGCTATGCTGCGCCAAACGATGATATAAAGTATTAAAAAGCCCATAAAGTATTTAAAAATTTTAAACGTTTTTAAAAGACACATAAATGATGTATAAAATCTTTGCAAAACAAGAGAATGAAAGGCCAGACAATTTTAAATATAATCTGAAACACATAACCAGACAAAGACAAAACACTCAAGACAAAGATAAAACCACTAAATTAGATATATAAAACCAATTTCATGTAAAAAGGGAAACAAATTAGGATGAGGTATATCCCCAAGTAATTCAGTCAAAGATGGATAAAAAATTTTAAAATGTTTAAAACGTATATTTTTAAAATTTGGGCAGTTGCATAAAATATGCAACACTGTCTGATCAACGCTGCACGTATTACATAAAGGAGATGATTCTCGGCAAAGAAGATGTTTATGGGTGAATCTGGTATGGCCAATACGGAGACGAGTGATTAAAGTTTGTTCTCTTCTGGAGTAGCTTATAGACTTGAAACCTTTCGTAGAATGTTGAATAGAATATAGTTTATTTTGGGTTTCTCTACTCCACGCCTGCTGCCAATGGGCGTTTAGACTGTCACATATGGCGTTTTTGATGTCTTCTAATGGTACAAGATCATCAGCAAAGGAATTGGCTGCCTTGGCAGCTGTATCGGCGGCATCATTTCCAGCTATGCCAACATGACCAGGTACCCAACAAAGATTGATTTTAAAATTGTTTTGCATTAGACTATTGTATAGAAGAAAAGACTCAATAATTAAAGGATGACTATTGTTGCTGCAGTTAATGATAGCATCTATGGAGCTCTTCGAGTCCGTGTATAGTATCCACTTTTTATGATTTGATTCTGCTATTGTTTTTAAAGATGTGGTTATAGCTTTTATTTCAGATGTAAAAACAGAACAGGAGTTATTTAACTGTTGTGCAATGATTTGACCATCAATTACTGCCGCGAAGCCGACGTGATCATTTGTTTTAGAGCCGTCGGTAAAAATTTCATTATATGACGGATACTGTTGTTTTACTGCATGGTAGATTTGGTAGTATACTGAATGATTTGTTGTGTTTTTTTGAAATTTATCAAAATCATGAAGAACAGAAATATTGCTTGTGTTCCATGGTTCGATTAGTTCCGTTGTGTTGTATGTTTCAAAATCTGAAATTTGCAGACAATTAAGTTCTTGTCGCATTCGGATTCCAAATGTTGGGGTGACCGAAGGACGACGTGTAAATAGATCTACATTTGAAGGATGGAAAATATGCAGATGCAGCGGATTGGTTTTGTT
>JAXGGA010024644.1:0-11744 GCA_038373865.1 Uloborus plumipes | reverse complement strand
TTCTGTTTTTCCTGGAGAATATCTGACGGTTCTTCGACTAACTTTTCCCCCCAGAATATCCAAGAAATGATTCACAATAAATTGCTGGCTTGCGGCTTGATTTTTATCCTTAAACCCGCAAATAAAAATTTTTTGGTGCACGCTTAAGATAAGTATTCGACATTTTTTTAGAACAAAGTAAGATAACTGGACGCTATAATGTGCTAAGCAGATATCTACACCAGTCGTTGGTTGAAATCTGGATAAATAGCAGTTACAGATTACAGCTGCCCCACCCCCCGCCTCCGACAAATCAGAGAAAGGGTGAAGAATGAATATTTTTACGGCTGTGGGGGAAAGTAAAACAGGGTGGAAATAAGGTAGAAGGGCAATAAAGAAATCCTGGAAACGTTGGAAATAATGCTCCTTGAGGGAATGAGCTCGGCTGGGAGTGGATTAAAGGGCCACTTGCGGTCAGAAAGTAGAAGTGCAGTTGAATGGCGGAAATTGAGCTGGCGGTTTAATGAGGGAATTTGCATTACATTTCTATACTGAACGTTTTTTTCACTGTTTTTCTTGGCAAAGTGCGAAGGTGGCGGTTTAATGCGGTTCAACTGTACTTATGAAATAAAAATTTCCACAAAGAGTGGACACAAGGCATAGCCAATTGCCCCTCATTTGAGGGACCTTGAACAGGCAATGTTTCAGAATTGAAGTCTTAACAAGAAATTCTGTCAAGAACTAAACGAGCCTACTTTCCTGTACATCGACATCTTCGCATCTGATCATTATTCTCTTGATTATCTGAGACTGAAAATTATGTCAAACATACCTTTTTAGCACTTAGAGCTGATTTCGAAAAGCAAAATATACCCCTCTCATCAGATGAAACAGACACGTTAAAAGTAATTAACGAATAAATAAAGTTTTGTCGCACCTTTTAAAGAGTGTAACAGTTACAGTTCCTCCGTAGAAAAAATCCTCCATCGTTTTCAAAAATAATAATAATAATAAAATAAATAAATAAATAAAAGTACAAAGAGCATCAAAACACATTCAAAGAAAGAAAAAAACCTCGTCCGTTAATAAAATGTCTCGAATTTCACTTTTAATCCGTTGCCAGTTGTTAAATATAAATAAAGAATAAAATGTTCTCGTTTTGTTTTGTTACAAAAAAAAATCGTCTGCCAAAAAAAAAAAAAAATAATAATAATAAATAATAATAAATAAAATAAAACAAATGAATAAACAAACAAAAAATCGTCTGCACAGTCAGTCATTTTTTTTTCCCGAGCCTGTATTTCCGCCATGTTTGCGGAGTCGGAATCAGTCTTCACAGAAGGATTATTCAGAAAAGTACTTTACAAACGTTATTTATCAAAACCATTTTCTTACAAAGTCAGTTTGAAGGAAATCCGACTTTAAGTTCAGGATCAACATTCAATTTAAATTCCCCGTAGACGCTAATGTTAATTTTTTTTTCTAAACGGTTCAAAATTGAACGAAAAATGGTTCAAATCAAAAAGCGAAATATGGAAATGAGCCTCTCCGAGATCTTTCAAACAGAAAAAACGTTTATTCCATCGTACGGTTCAGTAAAAAGTTATTAGGTGGGGAAAGGTTGCTTGAACAGTTCAATGTTGAACGAAAAAATGTTCAAATTGAAAATTTAAATACGGTAATGAAGTATCCTTGCTGAGATCCTTTGAACAAAAAAAAAAAGTTTTTTTAAATTGGAGTGTTCATTTAAAAGTTATTAGGGGTGACAGCTTGCTTGAGCGGTTCAATGTTGTGTGAAAAATTGTTCAAATCAGAAATGTAAATACGGTAATGAAGTATCCTTGATAAGATCTTTCGAACAAAAAAAAGTTTGTTCAAATTGGACTGTTCACTGAAAAGTTAGCATTGCAGGACAAGTTATTTGAAAGGTTCAAAGTTGACCCAAAAATTGTTCAAATCGAAAAATCAAATATGGAAATGAGCTGTACTCGCCGAGATCTTTCCAACAAAAAAAAGTTTGTCCAAATCGGAATGTTCATTCAAAAGTTATAAGGGGGGGGGGGGGGACAGACCAACCAACACACAAATTCCCCATCTCAATACCTTACTTTCAAATTTTTAATTTTTCGATATTCATTTTACCTTTTTATTACTTTTTGGCTTTTTTTTCGGACTTGACGATATTTTTTTAACTTGGCGATATTTTTTAGATGCATTAAGCCACTTTTAATACTTTTTTTGTCTTTTATTTTTAATGGGAAAGTAGGCTAAAAAGGAGATATAATTCCATATAAAAAGGCATTTTAAACATTACTTACTGCCTGATTAATTCTACCGCATCTTCATATTTCATTCCCAATTCTATTAAAGCCAGAGCTACTAAAACTGGAGCCCTATAATTAAAAATACACATAAAAATTCACCTTTTTACAACCAAAAAGAGAATACAACTTTTTCTACAGATAAAAACAATACCTTAAGGTATTTAGCAGATATAATATGATTTACAAGAACATGATTAATAGATGTAATATATGATTAAAGTACAGTAGAACCAAATTTATCAGGCTCTAGGTAATCCACATCTTAAGATAAAATTTAGTTTTACTTTTTTTTTAATTTCATGCCCATGTTGATAATACTTAAAAATTGTGATGGCATGAGCTTAACTATAAATACAGCCAACACTACCCCCTTTTTATTTTAGTAGCTTAATGATAAGTTTTTGTCTGACCGTACTTAATGATTACAATTCTACTGAATACATTTTCAATATTTAATGTTTAAATTACGATAGCACAAAAACATACTAAATTATAGTAGCTTACGACTACCCAATCTTAACCACTAGGACTACACTATCTCAATCCAAGCTCGATTCCAGTATCTGAATGACACCTGGGCTCCTGATTTTATCTGGTATAATTTCCTTTTCGGTGCAAGAACGTGCTGAATTTCCATTTTGGTATGAATGGTGTAATTGAAGCAGCTTTTTATATCCCTAAATATAACATTTTTTATACCTATGGCAGTTCAATTATTATATCACAACCATTTTATCTTTAGGTACGTCTAGATTCTTACCGGCCTAATCCAGCAACGCAGTGAACAGCAACAAAACAATCAGGATCTTCTTTAAATCTTGTTCGAAGTAAATCAAACCAGTCATCGACGATTTTAGCAGGTGGTGGAAAGCCATCATCAAATGGCCAATCCTAAAAACAAATGCATAAATTTAAATATGCCTCAGATATTGATGTTTTTCTAGTATCTATCATTTTTGTTAGAATAAGGATCTTACTCACTTAAATTTGTCATGAAACAAATCACAAAATATTACAATATTCTTTTTTAATGTTAAGATTGAGATAGAATACAGAATCTGAATTTATGATGCTAACATTCATGATTTTAAGAATTCTTATTTATCCTAATATGCAATCAGAAACACAAAATATAATGCCTGAGAAATTCTTACAGTGGAATTGCATTAACAATTATGATTGAGCTGATGAATGAATCTAAAACATGGCTTGATCTAGTGAGCCACGGTTTAAATGACAGTGGGTCATAGTTAGGATTGGCATAGTTCAAGATTGGCCAGCGGGCCATAGTTTGGAGATCCCTGTCATTGAAAATAGGGAAAGAGCAGGGTATATGAAATAACAAGATGAACCACTTGAAGGTTCATGAGGAGACATGCTATTTATTTAAAAAGCATCTCTGGAAACGTTTTAACAAAGGGTGGCTAATGATCTTTGATCATTAATGCAATTGAATTTTAGAGCTGATATATCTTTATTGAAAATTAAATAATTTCTTCTCATTGGCATGTAAAACTTACAATATTTTAATAATTTTTACTCATTATAATTTGGAAAAGAACTGGATTGGGGAGAATTTGCGCAGAAATAAAGTATTTCTCCGGAAAAATGGCAATATAATTTTTGAGAAAAAAAAATTAGTAATCATTGCATGCACAACTTTTCAAAAATCACAAAGCAAGTTTTCAAAACTTTAGCAAAAGAAATATTAATAGCAATATTAAGAGCAAAACAAAGAAATAATTTTATATGCAGGCAAATGCATTAATCATGTGAACAAATTTACACACAATTAATATTATAGGATTTCAACAGGATAAATGAATAATAAATAATATAGAAAGTTAAAATACCAAAACTGTGATCCCCTCTCTTTCCAACAACTCCGTACTGTAAGTAGCTTCACAAACTCTGACAACGTCTTTCACATTCCTTCTTTTCAGTTCCTTAATGGAGAGAAAATACCAAGTTAAAAGAATTGTTTAAGTGTTATTTTCTAGGACTATATACTGAGACTTTCTTATAACTATCATATAAATTTTTTGTTTCCTTTATTAATAAGGAATAGTTAGTTTGTAAGAAAGTAAGAGTGCACCTACTGACTGAGATAGAATGACTGCCAGGGTCTTTTCGTAAGTCGGCATTCAGAGTTGGTGTCCAAATTTATTCAAGACACCAAGACATTACAGATAATGAAAATAGTACAAGACAAATAACAGGGTACAATACAAAGACAGCAAGACAAAATACAGAGGTAAGAAAGTAAGACACGAGATAAATAAAAGGACGTGGAAGATAAAATCTAAAAGAAGGGCTTAGAGAAGTCCAGCCATGGTTCTCTAAAGCGGGGCCAGCAGGAAAAACCCACTATTTCGGTACAGTGGGTTTTTTCAAAATTACTGCATATTGAAAACATTTATTCCAGAAACAATCTAAATATTACAAATATTTTGATCATTACTAAGTATAGAAGTTAGTACAGTCGACACTCGTTATGACGACCACATGTTTTAAAGACCATCCTAATATAATAACCGGTGAGAAACCCCTAACTGTATCCCAATATACTCAATGTTCTACCTCTTATAGCGACCACTCGTTATAAAGGCCGTTTTTGTAGGACGGAGACGGTCGTTATATCGAGCTTCGTCGACTGTATTGATCAATTTAATTGCAATATTTAGTTCGTTCCATTTAGTCTTGGTCAGTTACCTGGTCCAGAAATTGACATCTTCCTCTCCCGACAACTTATCAGGTACTAGAAATAAAACTGCAGTTTTTTTTTTTTTTTTTTTTTAATACTTAGAAGATCAAAATGAGCAATAATTAGTGCAATAAAAAAAATAACTTTAAACTATGTCAATTTAAAAATCAATATTACAATGCTTCTTCCAAATTCGCTAAATAAGAATTTTTTGGAAGGTCAGAGTGACCTCTCTTTAGTGCTCTTCTGATTCTATGAAAAGTAAAAGTAGATGCACAATGTTTGAATAGAGAATGATACTAAAATGATTCTTAAAAAAAAAAAAACAAACAAGGTTTTTCATCAAAAACCTAGGCGGGCTGGGCTTTTTCAAACCCCGAGTCCAGCAGTACAGATGACAGAACAGGTAGCTAGCTTCTGTGCCGTTAGCTAAAGAGGAAAAAAAAAAAGCTTTTATAAAACAATAAGAAAAAAACAAAGAATTAAAATTACCTCAAGTAAGGCAGGAATGGTTGAATCTGTTGGCCTGTCCATTATTAAAAATTTCATGTTTTTGTAGGTGATTTCTGATGGCCCGGGTCGCATTGATTTTTGCTTCATACTGGTCATTCCTTGTGTTCTTACAAATATTGTTAAAGCTTTACAAGTTGTTTGCCAATTTTACAAAGGTATCACTTCAATTTTCTTTGCTGGCAACAAATTAGGACGAAGAAAATCACAAAAATTGATTGTTGCACAAGCTATAAAAATTCTTGATAGATTTGGACGTTGGCTTAACCCATATGTAGATTCTTCTGGAAGTGGTGGAGGTGTGGTTGTAAAAAGAGTAAAAACAATATATACACGTAATTTCCTTTTTCACTAGTTTGGATGAGACTTATTTGTGCTGAGCACGGCAATATTCGTCACTACCTACCAGCACTTCCATCAATAAGAAAGGTTGAATTTGATTAACCTAAAAGAAAGATGAAAATTGGATACTTTTTGTTTGATAAAATTATATAATATTAAATGAAATAATACTATCTTTTGTATATTATTTGATAACAAACTATACCTATTAAATATATTTTTATCCTTCAACAACACAACTATTTTTCAAAATATATTTATATAAAAAATATCACAGACGAATTAACACTTGTGCCAGCAGTATATGAGCTCTTCAGAATATTCTAGTAGACCGTCTTGTGGTACACCGAGGTAGTGATGAGCAAAACAGATCAATTTATCCAGTCTAGTGGAGCAACTCACTCACTTTAATGAACATGCTCATTTTTTTCAGCTCATGAACCCTTTGGTTGAGTGGGAGAGAGGGTAGTAATTGTTAGTAATTTTAAAGTAATAATTCAAAACTCAAAATACATGGGAGTCGCACCCTAACATTACCTTATAGGGATTTATGTGCACCCTCACTGCTTAAGGTTTATATATGCTGAAAGTATGTTGGCAACATTAATAATGATACTTTTTCCTGGATATTTAAACCTGGTTTACCCAAAAAGAACTCTACAAAACGTAAAGATATGTCGATTCGAAAAAAAAAAAAAAATGAAGATCTTTCCTAGCCTTCCACAAGCCATGTAAAATCATGGGTATCCATTAATTATCAAAATGAATGTGGGACAACACAAAAAGAATACAGGGGTAAATAATTGTTCAAGATCCTGAAACTGCAGAACGTTATTTTGTAAAATTTTTAAGAAAAGGTGACGGTAAACGTTACATTTTCCGGGGCAATGACGATATTGAATGGGTTATAATGAAAAAGATTTCCGATGTATTTCCTGTTCCACACTACAATGGAAGATTTTTTTAAATTTCTTAAATGTAACTAAAATCAACTGCCCGTCAACAAATTGATTGTCATTTTGTACAACTTTTGCAGTATTTTCTGCCTAAAATTTATCCTAATACTTATAAAATTTAGTATTCATGTTACCTAATCAGGGGTCTGGCCAGAGGAAATTCGGGTCCGTTAACGGACCCTTCACAAAAATACGATCAAGCAAAACGGACCCTTCACAAAAATACGATCGAGCAAAACGGACCCATCAAAAAAATACGATCAAGTAAAACGGACCCTTCAAAAAATGCTGATCAAACAAAACGGACATTTTACCCATTATCCAGTCAAGAAGCAAGTCTGAAATCATAGCATATTTCTGTGTAAAAGCCCATACTTTTTGGGCCTTTTCTGAAGTTAAAGAAGGGAATCGCTTATTCGGCACTTTTGCGGCTCCCGCTTCTTTTAAAGAAATTAACAACTTAAAAAAGGTAGTCATTTTACTTTAATAGTTCTGCTTGTTTGTTTTATCATATGGAAATCAAAATGGCTTGCTGCGATGTTGCTGTTATAGATTTCTCTGGAAATGCAGAGTAAGGATTTTTCTCCCTGCTCTTGATTTAAACAAAAAATAATTAATAATAACTGCAATTATCTTAGTAGCAATAATAATTGCAATGAACTTAGAACTGCAAACAGATAGCTAGGTTGGAGAAAAAAATGGGATTGCTTCTGATAGACTGACCAGCTATTTAAAATTATCGCCATCTGACGTCTTTGGTGCGACCTTTTGACCTTATTTTGGCAGAAAATTATTTATTTTTTTTTTTTTGATGCCTACAAGGGTGGTGTTTTGGTTATCTTCATTAATACTTAATGTATTTTTCCTCTGTTAATATTGGAAGTTCGGTATTGTCTGTTTTATGTCTCCTCTATTTTCGTATTTTTTCCTCCGAATTTTTGGTGAATATGTCGGTGATTATGAAAGATATTCATCAGATAAACCTGATGAAATATTTGACTTTAATAAAGTATTTTATTTACCGTTTTTATACTTATGATGTTTTCATTTTGAAAAATGCCATCTCTGCATCCAACATGAAAATCAAATTTTACTTATTTTTCCAGCTAATTACTCTTTATTAGGACGCAATAAATGAAAATTCGTTTTATTTTTTGTTTAAATCGTTATTTTAAAGTTTGAAAGCAAAATTAACTGCTTTTTAGGAGTCTAAATATTAAACACTGAATGGATCGTTTCATTTTATTCTTGTATTAATTGTGTTAACAGAAATTATTATTTTGTTCATCATGGACCTTTAAAATGCAGTAGTAAAATTTTTTTACCAAAATGAACTGGTTTATATGCCGTTTTTATGCTTTTGATGCCATCACTTTGAAAACTGCAATCTCTTTGCATCCGCTACAGGAATCGGATTTTTTGCATTTTTGATGTGAAATACGCCGTTTTAAGAAGAAAATAAATGAAATTTATTTTTATTTTTTAGGAAATTAGAAAAAAAAAATTTTTCCTGTTTTTTTTTCTCAAAAATTGTTTGATTTTCATAAAATTATGTGATTTTTCACAAAATTATTTAGTTTTTCACAAAAAACGGACCTTGTAAAAAATCCTGGACAGACCCCTGCTAATTATGTATATTATACCAACATTCAACATAAGTTTGAAATAAGTAAGTAAGATAGTTGTTAAAACCATGCTTTGCTCTCTAACCATTACTATACCCAAATTCCCCTAATCACAGGGTAATTTGGGTGTAGTGAAACTTATGTTTGCCATTAATACGAAAATAGGTCTATTAACTTGTAATTTGTGAGAAACCATCCTAGAAAGTCACAATGTTTAAAGTAGGTCATTTTTATACCCAAATTACCCCGTCCCCCCTATTGGTCCAATTTTGATGGGGTTTAAAATATAATATTGATACTATTTTAATATTTTTACTTTTTCTGGAAGGAGTTGTGAAACTATTTTCCATAATCAATTAGAAAGGTGATTTTAGATTAGACGGACTGTTGATGTTATTACGTCAATATTTTAGTACATACCATTCTGCATAGCATAAGTCTTAATATTTTAAAGTTCTACACAAAATTGTAAACTACAAATTTTGGCTTTATCATTAGCACCCAGAATTACGTTTATTCATTGCAAATGTTTTAGAAAACCACACACTAGAGATAAAATACTTTACTACGAAAAAGTTCAACAGAAAATGTTTCTACAAAATAACTTTATACAATGAGAAACATTTTCTTTCATACTAAATTTGTCAAAGTCACCATCATCAATCAAACTCAACAAATCATATCTACTGTTCAAAATGTTTCCGAATAATTTTTAATTGCAACAGTCAATATACAGGGTGTCAACTCCAATCGTGGACCAATAGCTAATTCCTAAACCGTTAGAGATAAGCATATAGTTTATTTAGGAAAAAATCTCCAAATTATGAAAGGAATTTTGGGTCTATTCAATGTTTTTCAAAAAATCAAATTTTGAAAGAGTTACGAAATTTAAATTTTTATACAGCCCCCCAGTACTATCAATCATATTTAGTAAAACATTCTTGACACTGTAACGTTTAAAACTAAAAAAAAATCACTCTTCTACCACAAAAATTGACTGAGTTATGACGTTTTGAAAAATCAAGATTTTGAAGGATTTCGCATACGGTCCTTTGAGAGATCTCTCGATGAGGTCATGAAATAATGTAAAATCTTGATTTTTCAAAACGTCATAACTCGGTCAATTTTTGTGGTAGAAGAGTGATTTTTTTTTAGTTTTAAACGTTACAGTGTTGAGAATGTTTTACTAAAAAATCTGGTATGGACCCCACACTACTTCCTTTTACGTGTAAATTTCTTAGTAGTTGCCTTAAGTGTTAAAAAAAGTGCTTGGAGTGAGCAAGGTAACAATTCAAGTATTTACTCCCCTAATCTGCCACGAAACAATGCAAAAAATATTTTACAATGGTTAATTTTCAAAACATTGCTGATTTTAAGATCATTCAGTAAATTTTTCGCAAAATATCGCCAATAGCGCCAAGTTGAACCCAAATTCAAATAATTTTTTTTTCGTTAAATTTGCAGCCAACTTGGCGATATGTCGCCAAGTTGGCGTCAAACACTTGGCGACCAAAAGCTTGGCGACATATCGCCAAGTGGTCGCGCCAATTCGTAACACTTGAGTCTGCATTGAAATTAACACTGATGTACCCCAAAAAAAGGGGTAAAACACCCCCTTGGGAACATTCGAATGCAACCACAAGGGGAGGTGCACAACTAGACCATCCTCAGAGCCTACATACCAAGCTAGAAGCTTCTACGGTATATAGTTTTTGAGTTATGCGACCCACATACATACATACATCCGCACACACGTACATACAGACGTCACGAGAAAACTCGTCGTAATTAACTCGGGGGTGGTTGAAAAGGATTTTTCGGTGGCTTATATGTTGGTAGGTACATATGCACGTGCTGACAGGTCGAAAAAACTACTGAACATTCATTCGGGGGTGAGCAAAATCAAAATTTAGACTCAAATTTGAGTGATTTTTTTTTCGCGATCACAATACTTCCTTTACTACGTAAAAGGAAGTAATATGATTGGTAGGACTGGGGGGCTGTATAAAAATTTAAATTTCGTAACTCTTTCAAAATTTGATTTTTTGAAAAACATTGAATAGACCCAAAATTCCTTTCATAATTTGAAGAATTTTTCCTAAATAAACGATATGCTTATCTCTAACGGTTTAGAAATTAGCTATTGGTCCATGATTGGAGTGGACACCCTGTATATATTTTTTTTAATCTCATCGTTATGTACACATTTCTAAATTAACATGATATTCTGGACAATTTCACTTAAATTTGAACACAACACTGTGGATTAGAATAAATACAAAAATACTTTCAAAACCAAAAATCGGTTTTACAAATAAGTACCATGGTATTTTAGAAATACAGCCCTTCTGTGATCACTTGCAAACCCAATTTCAATACTAGTTTTTGGAAAGATTTTTTTTTTCTAAGTATTCTTAAAGAGTTTAATTCTATCCAAAGCAGGTGTCAATATTAACCCCATGCTATTTAGACGTTTCAAAATTACATGATTCGCTTCCATACCAATCCAGACAAGAACTTAAATTAGAGGAGAAAAATTTAGCACTGCACAAAAATTTCTAAACAAGAGTTTTTTTAAAAATGCAAAACTCTAAAAACCAACTGTTTAGTAATAACAATAAATCTAATAAAACGAAAATTTAGTACAAAAAAGTATCAGATAGATCAAATAGATGCAATCTATGATGTGGCCAAAAAACTGAGCATTTCTACACGAATTCCTAAATTGGGAACCATTTTGTAAATTTCCGTAAAAGCAAAATCGAGGATAAAAACAAGCTTTAAAAGTTCAGAGCTCTGAAATTTCATTGTGCTTTTATTAAACTTTCTTAAAGAAATACGGAAATACATTAAATTCTGCTGAAAAGTATATCTCAAGCCTGATAAAATATGTGACCCCTTGACTTTCTAAGCTTTTCTTAAAGCATTTTCAGATGTAAAACCCAGAAAAAGATACAAAAACAGATTTTTACAGCATTTAAAAAACTTACGGCTATGTCGATACACATTGAAACGTCCAACATGAAGAAAATCCAATGGAACAAAAATTTAAAAGGTATTTTCAGACCATTAGTCGCGACAGTAACGTCAAATTACTGTGCTATTACTTGTCCGCGGTTACAGTTATTGATATTTAACCTTTTCTTTTATGCTAATATTTCATATTTATTGTTTGCTTGTTTGTTCTTCTAATATGTCACCGAAGAAAATACCATCATTAATTTGTGAAACTTATCGTAAGAGATGTAAGAATTCACAAACATTGGTTATTTATGACAGAGAACAAAGAATAAAACCGAAACAA
>JAXGGA010024643.1:0-11745 GCA_038373865.1 Uloborus plumipes | reverse complement strand
TCTGGGGAAACCATACCCCTTACTAAAAGTGGTTTTCTTCAAAGGAAACCCCCTTTTTTTATTTGTTTTTCTCATTTTCAGAAAATGCGTTTTTTTCCTTTCTTCCATTTTGTACCCAAAAGCTAAATAAAAAGCATTTTTTTCTACCAAACTAATGTAATTTTTATGTCTTACAGCTTACTACGTGTAGTCGATAATGTATCAATCAACCAAAATGGTCTTTAGGTGCAAAATCAACCCCAAATCTCAATATCCTTTAATTGTTTTGAGCAGTGTATTTTTATTCAGGTAAAGCTGCGAACTGTTGAAATATTTTACCATTTCACTTTGCTCTGCTATTTCACTTTGCCCCAGATTCAGTTTTGCTCGTGAAACTTTGTGACAGTCCTTTGTATAATTGTTGCGCCAAAAATATAAAGTAGGTTTTTTTTTTTTTTAAATTTGAGTCTATCGTTATGATCTGTTTTTTTCCTTTTTTTTTGTCAGACTGGTATATAGTGTATCCTTATCTATTTTTATGTAGCTCTTCTTATTTTTATTTATTTATTTGTTTTTTAGAAGCAATTCATATTTTTATCCTTTCTGATTGGATTACTATTTTATGAGACAGTAAAATGTATACTCTTAGCAAAACTGTATCTTATAAATTAGTTTAACAAATATTCATGCATTCTAATCATGCTATCTATATATCATGTTGAGTAGCAGTCTCGATTACTACATGGATTTTGAAAATAAAGAAACTTCCTTACAGCTCTCTATTTCAACCAAAATCACCCCATGCCGTCAATACACATCTGTTGTTTAAGTACTTTATGCGAGTCACATATTTTCGCAATGTCCCATTATTTCGTAATAAAGAACAACTTCACCTCCCGCATTTAAAATCTCTCTCGAGAATCGTTTGGGTGTCAGTTAGCTTTGGAAAAAAGAGGTTTCATTGTTTGACCCTTTGTTATTGAGAGAACGCAATAAGAATAAGTAATTGAGAACAAGGTCTGGTTTCAGGTACAATTAAAAAATTATTAATGCTATGGTGACGGATTATATACCTCATTTTTTGTTTGAGTAAATTAATCTAATAAATGGGAGAAAATGATTTATTTATCTGGAAAAGAAATCACAATTAAAACTATATATTTGTCTTCGACTGGGATAATTTTGGATTTAAAAATAGAAAAAAGTAAAACAAAAGAGACAAAAAAGACGCCATTTGTTTAAAAATCAAGATATTGTGTTAACGTAAAGAACTTAATTCAGACGACTTACCAGTAAAGATTTAAAAGGTAATTTTTAGCAAGACTTAATGGAGTAAATGCAGAATGGGGAAAAATTAGAGCAAGTTTAAAGTGCATAAAAAAATCTATTTAGAAAATTTATAGCAGCATCATAAAACACTTACATCTCTATCATCTACAGCCCAAATTTCCCGACGTCGGAAAATACTTCATAGTAAGTAACATAAACGAATATATTAATAAAGTAAATCTAAAGAGTTTGTTTGTTTGAACGTGCTAATCTCAGGAACTGCTGGTTCAAAATGAAAAGTTCGTTTTGTGTTGAATAGTCCATTTAATCATAAAGGCTTTAAGCTATATACAGGATTGCCAGATTTAAGAACTGCAAATACGGGACAGGTTTCTTGGGGGGAGGGGGGGAGGGGAGATGAAATCTAAAAATTCAAATTTTTAGAACCTTGACTTTAACATCAAACGTTTCTTATAAATATGGATGGAAAAAGTACACAATGAGCATATGAATAAAAACTGCGTTTTTTAGTTATTTTACATAGTTTTTTTTTTTCATGAATATTAAAAGCAAAAGTTTTAGCTCTACATATTGTGAAGTTCGTGTTTCCCAACAACTAACCACTTTTTTAGCCTACTTTCCCGTTAAAAATAAAAGAAAGACGAAAAAAGTAGTAAAAGTAGCTTAAAGCATCTAAAAAATATCGCCAAGTTAAAAAAATAAAAAGGTAAAATTAATATCGAAAAATTAAAAATTTGAAAGTAGTGTATTGAGATGGGAAATTTGTGTGTCGGTTTGTCGGTCTGTCGGTCTGTCGGTCGGTCGGTCTGTCTGTCTGTCTCCCCCTAATAACTTTCGAATGAACATTCCGATTTGGGCAAATCGGTTTTTTTGTTGGAAAGATCTCGGCGAGTACAGCTCATTCCCAAAATATAATTTTCGATTTGAACAATTTTTGGTTCAACTTTGAACCGTTCAAACAACCTGTCCCGCGATGCTAACTTTTGAGTGAACAGTCCGATTTGAACAAAAATTTTTTTTGTTCGAAAGATCTTATCAAGGATACTTCATTCCCGTATTTACATTTCCGATTTGAACAATTTTTCGTTCAACATTGAACCGCTCAAGCAAGCTGTCACCCCTAATAACTTTTGAGTGTACAGTCCGATTTAAATAAACTTTGTTTTTTGTTCGAAGGATCTCAGCAAGGATATTCATTACCGTATTTAAATTTTCAATTTGAACATTTTTTCGTTCAACATTGAACCGTTCAAACAACCTTTCCCCACCTAATAACTTCTGAGTGAACCACCCGAATGGAATAAACGTTATTTTGTTGGAAAGATCTCGGAGAGTACAGCTCATTCCCAGATTTCGCTTTTTGATTTGAACCATTTTTTGTTCAATATTAAACCGTTCAGAAAAAAAATTTAACATTAGCGCCTACGAGGAATTTAAGTTGAATGTTGATCCTGAACTTAAAGTCGGATTTCCTTCAAACTATGTAAGAAAATGGTTTTGATAAATAATGTTTGTAAAGTACTTTTCTGAATAATCTTCTGTGAGGACTCTGATTCCGATTCCGCAAACATGGCGGAAATGCAGGCTCAGAAAAACAATGACTGACTGTGCAGACGAGTTTTTGTTTATTTATTCATTTATTTCATTTTATTTATTTATTTATTTATTATTATTATTATTATTATTATTATTTTTGGCAGACGATTTTTTTTGCAATAAAAATGTTTCATTCACGAGGGCATTTTATTCTTTATTTATATGTAACAACTGGCAACGGATTAAAAGTGAAATTCGAGACATTTTATCAACGGACGAGTTTTTTTTTTCTTTTTTTTCTCTTTCTTTTATAAAATGTGTTAATGTGTTTTGATGTTATTTGTACTTTAATTTTTTTTTTCTTTAGAAACGACTGAGGAATTTTTCTATGGAAGAACTGTAATAGTTACATTCTTTAAAAGGTGCGACAAAACTTTATTATTCATTTATTTACTTTTTACGTGTCTATTTCATCTGATGAGAAGGGTATATTTTGCTTTTAAAAATCAGCTTTAAGTGCTAAAAAGGTATGTTTGACATAATTTTTAGTCTCAGATAATTAAGAGAATAATGATCAGATGCTAGAATGCCGATGTCGATGTACGGGAAAGTAGGCTCGTTTAGTTCTTGACAGAACTTCTTGTTCCTTACTTAGGCCCGTCTTTTTGAATTTTGTCAAGTGGGCAAAAGGTACATATTAAATGTAAATTATACCAAATAACAGCCAAAAATACGTCCAGTTTAACGTGAATGCATTAATTTCTCAAAACCAACTCGGAAATTGCCCCTTCTCCCACCCTTGATCCCTCAAATGACTGGCCTGTCTTGCGGTGGAAGATATAACAGTCATTTCTAGTGATGACTTATGTTTAGTATGTACTCTTTCGAAGGGAAAAATTTAATTGCGGAATAATTTTTACCACACAAAAGTTTTGATTTAATTAAGCAGACATAGAATTAAATATGAAATTAGCCTAAAATAACTAAAAATTTAGTATTCAATATCTTCAGAAAAAAAAACCTGTAGTTTTTTTCAATATTGTAACATAAAAATTATCCCAGCATAATGTTGGCAAATTCTTTCTCAAATCATTTCTGCTCCTTGGTTTTACTGCTGTAATAATTCTTCCAAAGTTTTAATGTGTCTTTAGGCTTGAATAAAACTCATTGCATTTATATTTGTGTCGTTCATTGTAAAAAGTGTGAGTCGTCATATTTTTAAAATACGTATTTGCTTGCTAAATGAAATTGCATTTAGTCACATCTTTCAGTTTAAGAGCGAAGCAAAGCACATTTCAAAACATAACTATCCAGTGACAAATAGTAGTTGAACACTTACATTTCTTTTATAAGAAAATATTTGAGAAAGACGTTATATTATAAGGCACAGTAAAATCATTTACAAGGAGATACACCACTTTTAAAAGGAACTATACCTTTAATGAATAAATTGTCACAATTTCTGCTCTAACTGAACATTAAGACTAACATTACGTTTTCGAGCAGAAAAATATTATGATTCAAACAATTTTCTTATCACTCTATTCCACATTTTTTATTTACTTTATTTTTTCTCAAAATAATGTCTCGATTTGTAAAATGTCGTTTCTAGCTAGAATACGGGACTTTAGTCGTCCCGTATCAATGCTCCCCGGGACGCGGGACAGTTTTTCTTAAAACGGGACAGTCCCTTGAAATCCGGGACGTCTGGAAACCTTGCGCTGTATGTAAGGAGTTATGATTATAGCTCAAAAATGATAATGGTCGAAAACCACGAGCGGATTAGTGTCCTCCCTTCTCGAGAGATGGCGTGCATTAAAAGTATTGTTTCGTCAAATGCTTGTAGAGGGAGCTGGCGGCGTGGCGGCAAGGTAGCTCGTGCAACGCTGGACCACGCAGCTTGTAGTAAGTACAATGATAAAAACTCTTTTTAGCCTACTTTCCCGTTAAAAATAAAAGAGACGAAAAAAGCATTAAAATTGGCTTAATGCATCTAAAAAATGTCGCCAAGTCCAAAAAATATCGCCAAGTCCAAAAAATGTCGCCAAGTTCAAAAAATATCGCCAAGTAAAAAAAAGTCAAAAAGAAACAAAAAAATGAAATAAATATCGAAAAATTAAAAATTTGAAAGTAGGGTATTGAGATGGGGAATTTGTGCGTCGGTCGGTCTGTCGGTCGGTCTGTCGGTCTGTCGGTCTGTCTGTCCCCCCCTAATAACTTTTGAATGAACATTCCGATTTGGACAAACTTTTTTTTGTTGGAAAGATCTCGGCGAGTACAGCTCATTCCCATATTTGATTTTTCGATTTGAACAATTTTTGGTTCAACTTTGAGCCGTTCAAACAACCGGTCCCGCGATACTAACTTTTGAATGAACAGTCCGATTTGAACAAACTTTTTTTTGTTCGAAAGGCCTTTTCAAGGATACTTCATTCCCGTATCTACATTTTCGATTTGAACAATTTTTCGTTCAACATTGAACCGTTCAAGCAACCTTTCCCCACCTAATAACTTTTAAGTGAACCGTCCGAATTGAATAAAGTTTTTTTTTGTTCGAAAGATCTTATCAAGAATACTTTATTCCCGTTTTTAAATTTCCGATTTGAACAATTTTTCGTTCAACATTGAACCGTTCAAACAAGCTCTCACCCCTAATAACTTTTGAGTGAACCGTCCGATTTAAACAAACTTTTTTTTGTTCGAAAGATCTCGGCAAGGATACTTCATCCCCGTTTTTAAATTTCCGATTTGAACAATTTTTCGTTCAACATTGAACCGTTCAAACAAGCTCTCACACCTAATAACTTTTGAATGAACAGTCCGATTTAAACGAACTTTTTTTTTGTTCAAAAGGTCTCGGCAAGGATGCTTCATTACCGTATTTAAATTTTCAATTTGAACATTTTTTTTGTTCAACATTGAACCGTTCAAACAACCTTTCCCCTCCTAATAACTTTTAAGTGAACCGTCCGAATTGAATAAACTTTTTTTTGTTCGAAAGATCTCGGAGAGGCTCATTCCTATATTTCACTTTTCAATTTGAACCATTTTTCATTCAATGATGAACCGTTCAGAAAACATTTTAACATGAGCGCCTACGGAGAAATTTAAATTGAATGTTGATTCTGAACTTCAAGGCGGATTTCCTTCAAACTAACTTTGTAAGAAAATGGTTTTGATAAATAATGTATTGTAAAGTACTTTTTTGAATAATCTTCTGTGAGGACTCTGATTCCGACTCCGACTCCGCAAACATGGCGGAAATGCAGTTTCAGAAAAAATGACTGACTGGGCAGACGATTTTTTGTATATTTATTTATTTGTTTTGTTTAATTTATTATTATTTTTTTACCAGACGATTTTTTTTTGTTAACAAAAATTTTTCATTCACGAGAGCATTTTATTCCTTATTTATATTTAACAACTGGCAACGGATTAAAAATGAAATTCAAGACATTTTATTAACGAACGAGTTTTTTTTTTCTTTCTTTGATAACATGTGTTTTGAAGTTCTTTGTACTTTTATTTTATTTATTTTTTTTTTCTTTTGAAAACGATTGTGGAATTTTTCTACGGAAGAACTATAGCAGTTACATTCTTTTAAAGGTGCGACAAAACTTTATTGACTCGTTTATTTACTTTTTACGTGTCTATTTTATCTGATGAGAGGGGTATATTTTGCTTTTAGAAATCAGCTTTAAGTGCAAAAAGATATGTTTGACATAATTTTTAGTTTTAGATAATCAAGAGAATATTGATCAGATGCTACAATGCCTATGTCGATGTACGGGAAAGTAGGCTCGTTTAGTTCTTGACAGAACTTCTTGTTTAATTTGCATGTATATATGTTCACTGGATGCTCTTTAGTCGCTTTCTTTTACATACTATACGCAATGAGCATAAGAAAATAGTTTAAAAACATTTCACTTGATTCCGGTTTCTACACATAAATTAAAACACAGCTTTTGAACTAAATAAATGTCACAAAAAAAAAAAAAATAAAGAAAGAAGAAGTCACCTAATAAACTAAATAAAAAAGGGAAAATTAGTATTTTGCAATATTGTTGCCCCTCTTTTAACCCCATAGGTCCATTTTTCAGAAATTTCATCGTATAATGCAGCAATATATTTTCCACCTAAATAATTCGTTTCAAATTTAAATCGAATATCAGGAACAGGTGCGCCCACCACACATATTTTCAAAGGATAAAATGTTATTAAATAACTAATTTTAAAGTTTAATGCTTTTCAATAGTTATTTCACTTCTAACGTTAAAAGCCCCAAAGCAGAATACTTAGTGATGCTCTGCGACGCAAAATTATTTGCCCAAAATTGTTCTGCAAGATCACGGGACGCGGGAGCGTCCCGCCCCGCCAAGAAAACCAAATACAAGCCGCCAAAAAATTTCCGTCGCCAATAAAAATGTAAAAGAGCGACAAGGACTGTTTACGCGAGTAACCAAACCGGGGTTTTCACCCCTCTGTATCTCAGCCCCATGAAGATCCTTAGAGTTCATTTTTGGTATACTCAATCTCCAGCGGCCCCTGACGGCACATACTAAAGCAAAACATCCAGGACCCTCAGGGGGAGGGGTGATATATGTTATAAAATCGCTATTTTTCGCACTTTTTAGAAATTGTTTGACAGGGGTCCAGACTAAACGGTAACTCGGATTGAGCTCTGCTTTTGCACCCACATTTATTTTGTCCCAAAGCTCAGCATAGGGGGTTTTTCGACCCCCCACCCCCTCCCCCTCGTTTTTATTTTCCGTATCTTTTCTCCCCGTGGGTCTTTAGTGTTGATTTTTGGTATGAATATTCTCGATGAGACATTGAGGACATTTTCCCAAAATTTACCCCCCGGGGTCATCGCACCCCGGAGTTATTAATGCTTAAAATTGGTCCGATTTCTATCTACTATCTCTGTTCAGCATCTGAGCATTTATGTTTTCATTGTTGGGCCACGAGGAAAGAAAACTCAATGATTTATAATTTCATCTGTTGCCAGTTTCTATTTGTTAACAAATAAAATATTTGTAATTGATTTTATTGCATAAGGCTTTTAAAAGGGATCTTCAATTTAGTTCATTTTAATATGAGATCGGCAGTAAGGGTTGGGGTTTTTTTTTAAACTTTTAATTTAATCGTAATATTGTTAGCAACTAGCTTTGTTTTGCGTCGGTTCGGGTGGTACATTGTGATTGATTTCAAATTTATCCTAGACTGAAGAAGATCCTTGAACTTTTGCACCAAATGCATGCCGCCAAGAAAACCACAGACGTCGGACCGCCAAGAAAAATGTTGAAGGGAAAAAAAACATGCAAAGTAAATTTTGAAGAAAAAAAATCTGGTATGGGCCCCACACTACTTCCTTTTACGTGTAAATTTCTTAGTAGTTGCCTTAAGTTTCAAAAAAAGTGCTTGGAGTGAGCAAGGTAACAATTCAAATATTTACTCCCCTAATCTGCCACGAAACAATGCAAAAAATATTTAACAATGGTTAATTTTCTAAATATTTTGCTGATTTTAATATCATTCAGTGAATTTTTCGCAAAATATCGCCAATAGCGCCAAGTTGAACCCAAATTCAAAAAAAAATTTTTTTTCGCCAAATTTGTCGCCAACTTGGCGATATGTCGCCAAGTTGGCGTCAAACACTTGGCGACAAAAAGCTTGGCGACGTATCGCCAAGTGGTCGCGCCAATTCATATCACTTGAGTCTGCATTGAAATTAACACTGATTTACCCCAAAAAAGGGGTAAAACACCCCCTTGGGAACATTCAAATGCAACCACAAGGGGAGGTGCACAACTAGACCATACTCAGAGCCTACATACCAAGCTAGAAGTTTCTACGGTATATAGATTTTGAGTTATGCGAGCCACATACGCACATACATCCGCACATACGTACATACAGACGTCACGAGAAAACTCGTCGTAATTAACTCGGGGGTGGTTGAAAAGAATTTTTCGGCTGCTTATATGTTGGTAGGTACATATGCACGTGCTGAAAGGTCGAAAAAACTACTGAACATTCATTCGGGGGTGAGCAAAATCAAAATTTAGACTCAAATTTGAGTGATTTTTTTTTCGCGATCACAATACTTCCTTTACTACGTAAAAGGAAGTAAAAAACAGGCAAAGAAATAATATTAATGCAAAAACATGTGATATCTCCCCAAAAACAACAGTGTTGTAAAAAAATCCCCCGCCAAGAAAACCTTAAATACTCAGCCTTAAAAAGTTATGATATCGAGTTTTCCCGCCAAGTTTGTGCCAAACTACAACTAACCTGTATGTATAGTTCTTTTAAATTGTTTTCAGTCCTGCCAGGCGGGAAGTTTTTACTCATTAAGCAACCACCTCACAAGACAAAGCTTCCCGCCTGGTAAAACTGAAAACAATTTAAGTCAAGCTAGTGCTGAACAACTTTGCTTTTGAAACGAATAAATAATCACTTTCATATGTCTAATACAGGAAAACTAGTTTCTTTTAATGGGCTAATGTTACCGGCAAATGCCAAAGTTATATATCTCTTTGTATTTAAAAAGGTTCTACAATGTGGAGAACAATTTTGAACTAGCATATTGCTTAAGAAAAACCAAGAAACACTGCATTTGTACGTTACCCTAAATGTTGAAGCTACTGGTTGCTCCATTGCTAACGTTTTCAAATTTATGCATCGAACCTTTTTGAAATCAAAACGCCATTAACAACTAAAATTAATTGCAGCAAAAAGTTCTGAATTATAGATTGGGTTAAGGTGTACTCAATGTTTTTACAGTAGGCTGATGTATAGCAGCATATAAGATTGATAAGTTATTCGATGAGAAGAAAATTCTTCTAAAGCAATCGTTTTCATACTCAATCTGATAAGTATTCTCAACTTGTTTTAACTTGTAATATATTTCGCATAATTAAAGAAAAATAATACTTGCTGTTGCACATAACATTCATAGCTAAGACTGCGTTTTGTGTAATTGTGTCGGCTAGTTGTACCCACCAATAATAGCTGAAACTGTTTTACTTTTATTTTATGGAATTCCAAATTGGAAAAAAAGATAAAAAAATAAGTATATTAGTTACTCGAAAGTACCTGTAGTACCAAAAGTACCTGTACCAAAGGTACCTGAAAGTACCTGTATCATCTAACAAAATATAGTCAGCTATGAAGTAACTTTTGCTCACTCCTCAAATCACAGATTTAATGTATTTCTTTACAAATTTGTAACTGTTATTGTAAGCATGTTTTGCAGTTGCGAGAAAAATATAGTTTCAGATTTTATTATTATCTCCCAATTTAGGTTCAATTGAAATCTAAACAATAATTATCAAACAAATTGCTTTTACTAACTATTTAAATAATAACTGTTGGAGCCTAACAGTAAGAAGTTAGGGGCTTGTTTTTCGGTTGGTTACTGTATCGTTGATATCTTTCTTTATCCCTGTTCGTTATTCGTATTACAAGATTAATTTCATTCTTTTAAAATGTATGCATCATTTTTTGTTACTATTCTGGATAGATTGTGCCCATAAAATATGTTATTATCTGAAGCTAAATTATCTTTTCCAATATTTTGTGAAAATATTTTTCTACTGATTCAAACTGCATTTTAAAACAAATTTTTACCCGAAGGCATAATTTGCTTTTAAAACCACTTAGTTCGATTCTTCTTATTAAAAAATGACTTTTTTCGGTTTCGATTATGAACTAAATAACAAAGATTTTGACTCAGACTAATGAATTTTCCATAGCGAACACCTTTCTTTCTGGAATGTAAACTTCTCGTTATTGAAGACAAAATATTGAAATGGGATTGTTTTTGCCTCATATACTACTTGTAAGTATCGGTGGGATTAAAAAGTATTGAGTAAAAATGATGGGGGTTTAAAAATATTTACAGCAAAGTGAAATCCATGTAACGCTTCTTATTGGTATCTTTTTAATTTTCTTACTAATGCTGATGTACACAAATAAGTAAATAAGATTTAATGCTATCATGACAAAATATCCATTGTTAATCCAAATATCTAAGTTCTCTAGTATTGAAAAAAATGATATTTTTAAAATAATTGTTTTTCGTAAAGCTGAATGCCTTTCCCTAGAAAAATGAATTTAAGGGGAAAATAACCGACTATTGCACTAGCCTATAAATATCAGAAAAATTGTTTTCATCAATAACTTTTTCAATTTACTGGATTTCCTTCAAAGGAAAAAAAGTCGAGTGAAAACTCTAATAACAGTGAAAGCTTTTAAATGAAAAATTTAGAATTAAAATGTGCAAAGCAACGTGCCTCTACATCTTTATAATCATGAAAATCTGTATTTACTTTACTAAAACAGGAATTTATACAAACACTGCAAAAAATTGTTTTTACAGTATAATACTGAAAGCAGATGTTTCAGTTTAAAACTGTAAAGGAGCAGTAATAAACTATACAACTAGCAATTTTACAGTTTATTACTGTAGACTAGCAATTATACAGTTTATTACTGTAAACTATAAATTTTAGTTTATAACTGTAAACTGGTAATTTTACAGTTTATTACTGTAAAAACAACTGTAATACTGGCAGCAGAGGTTAAAGTTTAAAACTATAAAATGCACAGCAATAAACTGTAAAAACTAGCAATTTTACAGTTTATTACTGTAAACTAGCAATTTCACAGTTAAAATTACTATTAAATTAGCTTCCTTACATGGGGAAAACAACGTTAATTCTTTTTAAGTATAATGCAGCTACATCATTTAAGTGCACTCACCTCCGTCTTTTGAAACATTTCATTTCACACTCCAGGGTCCCCCGTACCTACCGCAGCTTCGTGGTTTAACCGGGATAGGGCCCTGAAGAGCGCTCTGTTCTTAATTTTGAACCAGAACCTAGGGTCGAGCAAACCCTAGGCCCAGCACCCACAGAGGTATCGTTTCACTTGGAG
>JAXGGA010024642.1:0-11746 GCA_038373865.1 Uloborus plumipes | reverse complement strand
CTTCTGAGCTCTTATTGGCTCCGCGCGTAGTGACGTTTAGTGTCAAGTTAAGTTGATTTCTGGTACAAGCTTTATTAATAAACAATTCAGTTTCAGCAAATTCTACACGCGTAACAGTTAAAATTGGTTTATGTCTACCCCACATTTATCTTTACCCTAACCAGTCCTTTATTACTTTTTTTCCATGTTATCATGCAAGTTAGAAAAATGATAAATCATCAAACGAAAACGTAAAGATTTAATCTTGAGAAAATCATCGGAAAATAAATTGCATTTCAGAGCAGGGAGTAAATAATGCTCAAGAAACTGAAGCCTAGAGCCTTGAGCAAACTGTTTTCTAAACGACCTTATGAATATCTTTAGCAAGTGAAACTCATTTTGCGATGGTTAATTTATTTTACCGCTTATTAACCTAATGTGATTATTATTGGTCCTAACATGTAAGATAACGCGAAAAAGAGCTAGATACATAAAGGTTTTCAAAAATGATATTTTCCAAGTTTCGCTAAGATAACACATTGGAAGAACGTAACGAGTATTTTACATAATAAAAATATGGTAATTAATTTTCATATTTACTAATCTATATGTATCCTCATAATTCGTAAATGAAATTATTAAAAAATATATTGAGGTAGCTTAACACTAAAAGGAGTTATCTGGCTAATTGTTCTTCAAAATGTATTATTACGCTTAGAGTTTTCAATTCTACCATTTTTATTGCACCAGAAGCTGAAAACTGTCTGCATGATTTATTCGGGGAAAAACCCGTTTTCATTAGTATATAAATATACAATGCTTTTTCTTTTACTTATAATCAGAATTTCTTTTGAATCCGAAGTAGAATACTTGTTCTGCATTACACTTAATTTGATTGTTAAAATAACTCAAGTCTTATTTCTGTTACTACACATGTTAGTCTGCAGTTTTTTTATTTAATATAGAGAAAGTTTCTTTGAATGCATATTATTTAAGTCCTCATAAAAGTCAATAATAAAATGATGCCTTTGAAAACTATCATTTGGATTTGTTAAAGAAGGTTTTTTTTTTCTTTTTTAAGCTACTGTAATGTATCTACTTTTTTCTTTCATAATCAATATGTTAAATTGTATAGTAGAAATCAAGTTTAAAACATTGATTAGTTACCTTGGAATATTTTATTGCGTGCTATAGTAAGCAGTTCTTTGAATAATACTATTTAATTTTGTTGTAGTTTTAACAATTTTCTCGGCGAAAAAATGAAAACTAGTGAAACTACTGTATCAACATGCCTTAGCCCATGCTTAGGGGCGGTTATTCACTGCTTTATACTGTATCAAGTTTTAAAGGCACTTGTAGAAGCAAAACTTTTATACTTATTTCCTACTAAAGCTATAGTATATTAAAAAATAATCTTACCAATACTGTCATTTGCAAAATACGTAGCAAAAATGGGAAAATAATAACAGCTTGCTTGCACATAAAAAAGCATACAAAAATGTATAGCTCATACTTTCATCGCCTTTAGCATCAAGCAAAATAACACTATATTCTAACTTTTATCAACATACCTTTCTAGAAATACAAAATCGCTTGTTTGTCACGCTAAAGTAAAATGTATTTTAAAGGAGTTTTATGGTGCATAATATCCTGTAATGTGCAGCGAAAGATCTGTATCACAATTGTATGTCATTAGAAAAGAATCTTTCATAAATTTTACAAACGACAAAGCAAAGGTAAAATTACTAGTGTTAAAACATCACAGCAGACGTAAACAACATTTAGTTCTGATAAATCACACTCGAGACACCAATTTTTAAACTTTCATTTTTTCATATCGCACCAACTGAGCAGTATGAGTACTTTTAAAGGATTTCAAACAGTACGTTCAAAATTGAAATTCATTAATTCAACTAATACCTTTTATGAAGATAAAGGAATACTTACTTATTATAGAGAAATATTAATCCTTCTAAAATGTCTTGGACTAAATGTGTCAGATGGTGCTACAGAAATATCGAGTTATACAGTTTCTGGTAAATTACTAGTTATGCAGCTATGCTTATTAATTTTTACTGTTATAAATAGTGCAAAAATATGCTTCTTCTTTTACTTGGTCATTAAATTTGTTATTGATTTTAAAGCATTATTTCAATATGTACCTTTGTTTCTGCTCCGATGCTACGTATACACAAAAACAAAATCGTTTTCAAAAGCTATAAGAAATATTGTAAAACACGAACTTAATAAAAGTAATATCCGTAAGCTTTTTCTGTCACAAAAACTGGTTTTGTTATTTTATATTTATTACATGGTTGTGGAAGTTAGTACTTTTATATATTTCTTAATGTTCACAAATAGAACGACTGTTAGTAATTTAATAGAAGAATACATTACATCAGTTGTTCCTCAAAATTTTAACGTTTATTGGTACGCATCTAAAATAACTGACATTATGGATTTAGTTACTGGATGTCATACAAGGGTATGTGCCGGTGTGTTTTACAGTTTAGTTTGTCTTCATTTCAAAGAAATATTGCTTTATTTGTCACAAAAACCAAAATTTTGTTCTTCGGAGCGAGACTTCCATTTAACGTACAGATCCGTTTGGGCAAATATTTATGCGTTTAACAAAGAATGTTCAGCGATGCTGTTTTTCTTCACCTTGGATGTATTTGCCAATATTTTCATGACTCTCCAAGTTTTGCAGCGTAAACGAATTGCGAGCATATCTTTGAATGACGTTTTATATGCTCTAAAAGCAATAAACGTTATAGCACAGTTCTCTATAATGCTATTAACTGCAACGGAAATATTCCACGCAAATCATTCGTTGGAGAAAACAATTCATATATTGCTTCATCGCACCGTTAACATTGGCAAGAATGTACTATTCTTTCTTGATGTGACTCGAGGAATCGATATGACAATATGGAACATCACTGCGATTAGGAAGAGCACACTTTTTGTTGTTATTGGCAGTTCACTGACTTACAGTCTGCTTATCAACTCTTTGGACAAAAAAGTACTGCCGTGATGTCTGACAAAAAAAAGTACATTACACTCTCAATACATACTTTCTCAAGCTTCGTGGTATTTTTTTTCCTTTTATGTGTGTGGTATTTTCTTAAGTATTTCGAAGCAACTTTTTGAAGGCCATCATTGTTTGAAGATGACACTGGAAAAAGTTATTCTTAAAATTTCATCGATCACATATTTTCCTCTACAGCAGGTCTAATATTGCAAAATCCCCGGCTTTAACTTATTTTTTGTTTGACTTGTGAAGGACTGCTAAAAATTTGCGTTAATGAATTTCATCTACAAAGCTATAATAGTTGTGCAATTTAGGTGTTTTTATCAGCCCGTGAATGCTATATATATTTTGGCGTAAATGGGAATCATTAATGTATTAATTTTTCTTTGTGAATTCCTATCGGATACGACTGGTTTCAAACAGTTTTATTGGGGATGGCGCATCATCTTAAGTAGTTTCAGTGCTGAGATATATATATATATATATATATATATATATATATATATATATATATATATATATATATATACATATATATATATATATATATATATATATATATATATATATATATATATATAATATATATATATATATATATATATATATATATATATATATATATATATATATTTTTTAGAAACAACTATCAATGCAAATTGTAGATATGTGTTAAATACACAAAATACGTTCTCAGATTTATATTTTGTATGGCATTTCTTTTTAGTTAATTTTATATTACCGTAAAGTCGGGTTACTTGGACCTTAGGGGGTTACTTGAGCCCATTACAGTAAAATGATAAAATCTAGGTTTGGTACTTATTAGTTGAAGACTTGCACGTAGTTCCTCGTTTCTCCGCAAGGTAGAAGCACTCTGCAGTATCTAACGCTAGTAAAAAACCCAGATTTTATCATTTTACTGTGGGCTCAAGTAACCTCCTTGTGGGTCCAAGTAACCCGACTTTACGGTACATTTAGATAATAGATGCGTGAGACTAATGAGATACAGATTGAGTGTTGTTGGTGTAGAACTTCTTAAGCTTCTAAGCTCTCTTTTTATAGTGCGATTATCTACCTACATCAATCTGTTGCGGAAATAAATGAGCTATTTCCATTAACCTCCTAGTCTAGGGCTAAGAAGTAAGAATCCGGGTTAAGGAGCAACATGATTTCAATCAATAAAAAAAGTCGTAAAGAGTAGTTTTGAGTACCCAAAAGAACACCAGAGAATGCAGTACTCAACACAATCCACATTATTTCGTTTTGTTTTTTTTTCTCTCAATTTAAGTAAAATAAATTGAATTGATATAAATTTAAATCATTGAAATTACATTCCCATGTGCCCCAAATGACCCTAATTATTTTCATTATCGCAAATTAAAACTTTTATTTCTAAACTGATTGTGTATACTGCAATTGCACTGTAATGTTAACACTGATTTCTTTTTTTACTTTAATGTAAAGTTTGGTCATCTAAACAAATGGAAATAAAAATGTACCGTTAGTGGTAAAAATAACGCTAAAAGTGTTCACTTGTTTTTTTGAAAAAAAAAATGTATCTACGGATTATTACAATAACATAATTTTAATCCGATATTAAACAATGATTTTTAATTGAATTGCCCTTTACATATATCATCACATTAATTAAGTACATTAGTAACTCTTACAAATTATTAGAATTTAATAATATAAATATCTATTTTTTGTTTTATTCAGCGTACGTTTTCCCATTTGAAATCGACAAACTTCAATGAAAGGGATAATTATTTCAAGGTATTACAAGTTGGTTTTTCCTCAAGTTCGGATTCAGAGGGTGTCAAATGTGGCCCAAAACTGCATTTTGGGGACATCAATCACCAATTTTTTACCTAAAAAAATGTTTATTTTTCAAGTTGAGCTCAAAACCTCATTTTCCTTTTGTAAATGGTCCCAAATTTGCTTCAACTGCCAATTTTAAAAAGGTCTTTTTAAAATTATGAAATGCTGAGCAAATCAATTATGTGTTTCTGGTAATCGATAAAATTTACTTTGTGATATAGACCTTTGTGCCCAAACCCATTTACATGACACCACTTTCATTTATGATCATTTTTCTGCGAAAGCAAATAGCTTTCAAAGCCTAATTACAGCGTCATTGTTGCACTTAAGCTAGGATATTTGTGAAATGAAAACCAACTTTACTTATTAAGAATAATTCATCCATTACATTCTAGAGCTATTTGAATTTGCTAAAAAGTTTTAAGAACAAGTTCTTATTTTTCAGTGTCATGTTATGTTTCAGTGTTATAAGGAAATAATTCGCAGTTTTCGCTAATCTCTAATCTCTGGAATAAAATAATACACGATCTTATGCATTAACTAAAAGTCATGCATTCAGACTTTTCATACTCTATAATTACTCTCAGACAGTGTAGTCCTGGATACTTTGCATACAATTTAATGCCTAAATAATTCAAAAGAACGTGAAGGATCTAAAGATGAAACGTTGAAATTATGTTTCCTCTCACCCCACTTCACCACACTTGAAATAAAACAGCACAGATAGAAGCTGATGGGAGTAATATCACGAATAATGTGCTCTCTCCTCTCGATCGATGAAGTCGTCGGAAACTACCTTTGACAAAGCTGTGTAACAACTGAGTAAAGGCAGACAATGAGTACAATTAATCATTTATAAGCATTAACAAACATATACATCCAGATTCAATGTAACTACAGACGGGTGCAACCTTTTGAGATCACATCAGTTAACAATGTCTCTCTCTCTTCATTTACGATTCCGCATAAAGATAGGAATGTAATGTTCTCTAAAATTAAAAACTGAATAATGTAGACACAGAAATGATAAACAGTCAAACCCGCTTATTAGAATATCGGTTAAAAGAATACTCCACTTAATGTACTACATTTTCAATGTATCAACTCTTTGTAATGCATTATTTTTATCCCGGATGATGGAGATATTCACCATCTCCGAATTCTGTAAGCATCATATTTTCACTCTTACTCCATTCATTGTCAAAATTTCGCTATGATACAAATGTGACGAACAGCAACAGGCTAGACCATGCATCAGGTACTGAATTCCCACTTATTAAAAATTGTTTTCGTAGCAAAATGGCTATTCCATTAAGCGGGGAAGACTATATTAATAAAGAATAATTGGGAAAATATTGTTAATTGCCGCAGCATACGGTAAGATATTTGGGGCAGTGATTGTATCAGTTTCCGGTATTTTCAAAGAGTTGCTTATACAGTGCGTCGCAAAAGTTTAAGCACTATGCAAATTTTTGAATAAAAAGAAATCTTTTCAGCAGAATGCTTTCATATTTATACTGTAAGTGGCTACTATGATCCTAATTAAGTGTTTGTAGTTTTGAAAAATATAACCGCAACGAAAATCAGAAAATACAAAAGATATTTTTTTGGCTGTCGCAAAAGTTTATGCGCAGATCAGATTTTATGCAAATATCTCTTGAAACGTGATGCGTGAAGAACCAGTGCGGTTCTTTTGAACGAGTTATATAGTGTAGCAATGGCTCAAAGTGTTATCAAGAGGCCGAAGTCACTACAGTTCTCGTCTAAAGAAGTTGTGAAACTCTGGAAGCTGAAAGCAGAAGGTAACTCTGTTATGCAAATTTCAGTGATTTTAAATCGATCTAAACGTGGTATTTATAATGTTCTGAAACGTGGAAATCAATTTAAACCTGCGTTTCGCTCAGGAAGACCGAGAAAAACTACCTCTCGTGAGGATAGAAGAATTAAAAAACTAGCTTTAACTGAAAATTTGTCACTTAATCAAATAAAAACTAGACTTGGAACAAAATTATCACGTGATACCATAAGCAGACGAATAAAAGAATCAGGATTTATCCAAAAACAAAAGTTAGCTCGCAAACCTTTTCTGAAAAAGTGTCACAAACAAGCAAGACTGCAGTGGGCAAAGAATCATATGCATTATAGTGACGAATGGATTACTGTTGTATTCTCTGATGAAAAAAAATGGAGTTTAGACGGTCCAGGATGGGTTCTCATACTACTGGCGTGACGTAAGGAAAGATCCGAAGTGCGTATTCAGTAGGCAACATGGTGGTGGCTCAGTCATGGTATGGGGCGCTTTTTGCTTCAACGCACAAACTTCTCTTAGCTTTCTAAAGAGTAGACAAAATTCAGAGAGGTATCAAGATACCCTAAGAAAGCATTTGTTACCATTTGGTGAAGTCCTAGGTGGTCCTGATTGGATTTTTCAGCAAGACAACGCTTCAATACACGTTTCCCGTAGTACGAAAGAATGGCTTGCTTCTCAAAATATTAGTGTAATGAACTCGCCAGCACTCAACCCGGATCTAAATCCCATAGAAAACATCTTGGGAATTCTCTCACCAGTATACCATTCGTATACCAGAATGGGAAACAGTATTGCTCTGTTCAAAAGCTTAAATCTGCAATCGAGGAAGCCTGGTACAGACTAACTCCCGAAACCTTCCATAATCTCGTGCTATAGATGAAAAATCGCATATTCGAACTCATCAGATGCAACGGTAACACTATAGACTACTAAAAGACTTTTATGCTTTCTAAAATATATATATTCCGTTTTTGTGCTTAAACTTTTGCGACAGCAAAATTTTGATTTTATCATGTAATCGTATTTTAATTTCTATGAATTGTTTCCAAATTCGAAACATGGATTTGTAAGCTGTTTGTTTAATTACAGTAAAAATTTTAAAGCTTTTTGGTGTATACTTTTCGTCTTATCAAAAGATTTTGGTTGTGCTTAAACTTTTGCGACGCACTGTATGTACATATTTATACGTTTTATGTTATGTTTTCGTTAGAGAGAAATGTTGCTATGTGCATTACTTCCCTGCTAATATTATAAATGCGAAAGTAAGAATGTTTATCACATTTACACGCCGAAACTACTCAATCAAACATTATGAAAGCTTGCATACACGCTGCAAGGGACGCATCATAGAATATCGAGTAACTTACATTCTGAAAAAATAACGCATTGTTTCAAAAGTTAATTTTATTTTATTTTTTTCTGGTATAAAAGGACTCTTTATGCAATAAAAAAATATTTGAAACCAATTTCTTGTGTTTTCTGCACATTTGACTTATGATACTACTAGCATAATACAAAATATACTTCTAAATAAACATTGCAATTTAAAGGACAGATGTATATAAAGATCGCTTTGGCAGCTAAATAATTTTACTTTATTGCGACATGACAGGCGTTTTATGCTTCATTAATAATCTATTACATCTTGATAATACTTTCCAAACTAAATTTGTGATGTCAGTATTGTTCAACAGTTTTCAAAATTCTTAAAGTTAAATCAACACATATATTTGTAGTTTTTTTATACATAAAAGAGCTACTAAAGCATTTTTCTAAGATATTTTTTAATGGAACATACTGCTTCCATTATTAAATATAAGTAGATATATCATAGCATAAGAGTGCATGCTGCATAAAATTAGATAATAAACTCATTGAGCACGCTACAATGAAGATCTTTTTATAAGAAACTGGGAAATGGTTTTTCTTTTAACCCGGATCATAAATGAATTCTTCTTCCTGGGTCTTAATTAAGGAGCTCGAATCAAGAAGACCACATGAATGCAAGCTGTGTGATTAATGGGGGGGATTCTCAACGGATCGATTGCGATTATATCAGTGGAGCATGAATCATGCCATTATTGGAATGCCATTGACTAAGCACTTTACTTCATTATCAGCGAGCAACATATGAATGAGTGTCAAGATGCGAGCTTGGAGTAAAGATTATGATGAAAAAACGATTATTTTTGAAAAATTCTAGACTTTTATTATGCTTTGAGGCAAGTTATTGTAGAGTTTATCTAATGTATTACTGAGAAATCATAAATATATTTAGTTAAGATTGATAAATGGAACCAAGATTAAAGAGTTTCGGGGTTCTTGGACCGTATTTGAAATTCCCAAGATGAAGACATTAAAAATTATCTTAATTTAATAATTGCAGCATGTTTCTTCAGCCGTTTTCTTATTGAAGAAGTGCAGTTCCATTTTAATTTCTTGGAAAGAAAAGAAATGCAATGATGTAATAAGAAGATATAAATGCACGATTTTCTTATATTTAAATATAGAATATTACTATTGAAATACTAATTAGTAGCTTTAGGGAATAAAACTTTCAATTTGACGCTTATTTTCACTTTCAGCAGACTGAAACTTGTTCATGCAAAAAGGTTATAGTGGATTAAAATAAATCACTTTAAAAGTAGAGTGTCGTGGAAACTTTGAAAAAAAATAAAACAAATATAAATGACAATAGAATAGCCAACGAAGCAAACCCAATATCCTAACGATGATAATTTTTAATTAGGAACAATAGTAAAGATTTTGTCCCCTACATAGATTCGTGAATATACTGTACACTATCTGTAGCTTTGAGCAGTTGAACATTTTTTTACTCACTACGCGAAAAGTGCTATATTCCTGTTTTATTAAAGATTCCAAACCATAAGATATGTGTACATACTATAGACCTCAGTAGTTGCTTAAATATTCCATTTCATCTAATTATTTCATTCCAATCATTTCAAAAGAGTTTCTGCAATTGAAAAAATCAATTTAACCCTAACCGCTGTATTTATTTAAGAAATTTAATAAATTGAAAAGCTATTTGTAAATTTGGGTGCACCGTATAATAGTAGTTAAACTAAATTGCACATTTCTATCCCTACCTATTTTTAAAACAAAACTGACCATTTTTATGACTAACTGATTAGATTACAATATTTTTGTCACTCGTTGTCTATCAAAATATGAACGGAACAAGAGGAAACTTGAGCCGTCATCTTGAATTTAAGGTGCGTTTTTTTTTGCCTTCTGGTTTTCGTTCCAAAAACTAGTTACTTACAAGTAAAATCACTAATTAATAAATACGAGAGCAAAATTTTCTTCAAAAAGGTAGGTCTTTTCCTTCTTTTAATTTTTCTTTTTTCTTGTACCTGCAGGAGGTTCAAATACATTTTACTTTAAAGTTTGTGATCTTATGAAAAACCGACTATTTTCGCCACTTCTTTATGATTGAGACTCTACGAGAAACCTATCACTTATTCGAACACGATTCAAAATCATGAGCTCAGAAAGTAACTACCTCCGCACCTCCTAACAGCAACTAACCTCCTAAAAAGAACAAAAAATTAATAATATTCTTACGACTAAATTAACGCTTTTGAATTTGTTATAAGTTACTCTCAACTAAATAGTGCTTGAGATATAAAACGGATACTGATGAAAAAAACCCTGACATCCAAACTACTTGCCTCCATATTTTAATATGCGACCTGGAAAAAACAAATTCCTCTAAACATAATTGCCTAAAGAAATCGTGTTTTGTTTAAAAACATATGGGGTAGTAATTTGCAGTGGGATTTTGTATAATACACACACACACACACACATACACACACACACACATACACACACGCACACACAGTCATTAAAGTGCTGAAAAGTATGTTTATTTAAGATTTTTCTTATTTTTCTTATTTCAGCAAAAGATATAAATAATCATGCCTCGAAACCTTTTTCTGCCAGTGCTAAACAATTATTCACAGTGACGTCTGAAGTCCTGAGAATATTTTAAAATGAATAAATCACGATAGTTAAGTGTAAAGTTGTTATTTAGAAGTAAGCTGCTTAGCATCCGTTTTGAAGATTGTAATGGATAAACGAAGTAAAGACAAGAAACTTGAAAGCACTTACGTAATACATATTTAAAAGCTCATTTCTTCAAAAATGTTTTAATGCCCCAGACATTAGCGCTGTAAAATATTTTTCCTGTCGTTCCTTTTTTTTTTTCAAATGTTCATTAAGGAAGATCCAGACATTTTTTTTAAATATACGTATACATAAACATCTCAATACCTTTGAAATATTACCATAGGGCAATTCCATCGTTACAGACGTAACAATCGCAGACTTTGAACACAAATAATTCTGGTTTGGGCTGATGAAAGTCTTCAATTTTTTTTCCTGTGGTGTAACTTGATGATGTTTATGCTACATTAAATTTGCGTGCAGATTGCTTAATTACAAAAAAAATACAGAAATTAAAAACTGCCTGTTACAGACGTAATTCACAAAACAGCAAAAACTCGACTATGTCATACAACTTACAATATTCCTCTGAATTATACGGAAATTTTGAACTTTTTTTTTTTAATACGTGTTCTAGAGACTTCAAGCTTTCTAAAACCATAAAGATTGTGTGGATTTTGACTGCCGAATTTGTGAAAAAAATTCATAAACTTGTTACGGACGAAACAAAGTGGTGTTACAGACGTAACATCTCTGATTTGAAAGCAGAAAACAGTATTGTAAAGCAGAAATAAACAAAGATTTTTGTGCTAAAACAATACAGTAGCATTAATTAACACATTATTTGAATATTTTAAGTTATACTGTAACAGTTTTAGAAAATTTGGGTAAGTCTGGGGAGTTGAGAGCATATGCCGATATGTCAATATGTAGCACTAAATTAATGCATCTTAAGACAATTATTTCCAAGAAAGATTGACACAAGAAAAGTTAAGAAGGGCCTTCACACAAATTTATTTGTATTCTTAAAATTAATGCATAATGGGGCTGCTACATAAAAAAATCGGGAAAAGTAAATTCCTCCCTGGAATCAGTGATTGATCTTAGGAGAACTTAAAAATTTGAAAAAG
>JAXGGA010024641.1:0-11749 GCA_038373865.1 Uloborus plumipes | reverse complement strand
TAAGTTTCGGGGAATGAGTGGTGGTTTAAAGCAAGGTTTAAGAAAGTTTTTGTTGCTAATTGTTTATTAAACGCATGGCATATTAAGCAGTGTGAGGCCTTTCAGAAATATTAATTGCTCTCAAATTTTACATTTATTGCGCTGGAAAAGTATTTAAAAAAGTCAAATTTATTTTATAATCTTAAATCTTTCACTTAGATAATAAGTATTTAAGAAGTATAGCTGTTTATTGACTGTAATGCAAAAAAAAAAGTGGGGAGAGGGAGCAGCTAACATAAAACCATCACACAAACCATACACAAAACCATACACAAACCATCTGCAAAGAAAAAGAGAAGCATTTGTGATATACGTGTATTTATTTGCTTATATATATTTATTAACTTATTATTTTTTGATAGTGAATTTTTAACATAATATTTCATCAAATCAGCATGTTTTCTCTTTTTTTTTAGAAAACTTTTTATTGAACTGTATATTTTTTATGTACGTGAATTAATCCCTTTTTAAGAATACATATGCTTCAAAACTAATGGTACATTATCAGTTTCAGTTATGGAGTAAACGCGGGTGAAAGGACAAACAACATTTTCTTGATCGTACTTTCATTGAAAAGAGTTTTGTTGAACAGCAGCACCCAAAATGGTTGTTATTTCCTTCTTTTGGAGTAGAGTTTATCCTACCATTCGTACGTGTTATGTCTATTTCTTTTCGCATTTACACTGCATTACTTCTAAGTGCTTCAAGTATCTTATTCTAACAAGGTAATAGTACGAACTTGTTTTTCTAAAAATAAATTTGAGCCATGGTTTTTATATGTTGGGAAGCCACTGAATCCAAGGATGGGGGTCTAGTTTTCGCTTGCTTCTATTTTTGAAATGTACGTGATTGAAATATAGCATATAATTTCAAAGCATTTCAAAGTCATAGTTTTCGTTGCATTTTGCAAATGTGAAAATTTTTGATTGAGCTTTGAAATATAAGAACTAAATGGAGACCAATTCATTTATGTAGATGGAGCTTAATATAAAAGTTGAAAGTGAAAACACTGATTACATGGTATTTGTCAATCCCGTATATCTCGAAAATAGAAAAGTTAAATTACTTCTAATATCGGATTCAGTGCCCTCTCTCTTTACAAAAACCATACGTCTTTTATTAAAAAAGGTCTCTTTAAAAAAAGGCCATAAAGTTCCTTCATAAGTATACTAATTACATCTGTATCTTGAGTTTGGCTTCTTAATGCTCCTCTACTAATATATTTCCGTTCTTAAACGTTATAAAAGAAACAAATCATAACAAAATTTACAACATAATTCGCAATAATAAATTGTGTGCAATGATAAAAAATGTTGAAAGAATAATATAAAAGCGACATAGCTATTGCTTTGGAGAGTTCTACTTAAATTAATTGGCCAGAGACATTGGAGCCACGTTTCCATTTCAAGTCAAACCCAATCAACAGTGCGTACTTCCTAGTGAAAACAGACTCTCCTTCGCAAGTACTATTTTCTCCTCTAATATGGTTGATGGAGAATTTTGTCTACGGCCTGTGTTAATTTTCTTGTTAGTTATTTTGATTAGTTTTAAGATAACACTCAAAAATTTTCATTAGATAGAGCCTTCGCGATACTTTGTATCTGAGTTTCCTATTTTCAGAAGCGTTTCTGAAAGAAAGAATTTTCTTTTGAAAATGTGTACATCGTTGTATAAATCAGCAGTGGGCAATTGTCTTAGTTTTATATCTAAAAAAAATGTGACTAGTATGTTCCGACAAAATGCATTATTCAATGAATACTTAACAAAATTAAGTCGAAAAAAATTCAAGAACAGCGTTCTCTTATGAATATTTCTACTTAAAATTTTACAAGCTGGCAAATAAGCTCAAAATTATTTTGTACAGTTAAGCAGTTTCGTAGAAGTATGGCCACATGAGTTACTATACTAAAATTTCAATCAAAAAAAAAAAACTTGATTGATAACAGTTAATTGATAGAATAATTGTTTCTCTGCAGGTCATACCGTCTACCAGGCTACCGTCATTATGGAGCTAGTTACAAAATGTCTGCAAGTTTCCTTTCAACTATCTTCTTGAACTACTTCTAAAGAAATGGATTAAACTAGACAGAAGATTTAATCTCTAGACCCGTTAAAAGGTCTAGTGATTTTTCGCAAGATTCAATGGTTGCTTTTTAAATAAACATGTCTAGTTTTTAAAAATGGCCACGTGACCCACTAAGCCATCCTCTCACTGAGTGTTTGGGGGGGGGGGGGGTGGATTGGTTATTTTTTAATGAAAATGGTTAGTTTTATACCAAGTTTAGGTATTTTTCTTTTCAAATTTTCCACATTAGTTAATGAAAACAAGCGTAAATTAAAAAATATTTAGAGAATATTAATAGAATAGTTGTTTCTGAGAAGTTCCCTAATGTCATCTTTGGGGCTAGTCCCAACCAGTTTCTTTTCAACACTAGTATCTTCCTGAACTACTTCCAAAGAAAAGTGATTAAACTAATCAAGAGATTTAATCTCCATCCCCGTTGTAGAAAGTGACTAATTTAACTAGCACTCCTTATAAATTTTTAGCAAGATTAAATTGCTAAATTTTAAACATATTTGTCTAGCTTGTACAGGCCCGTCATTTAGGGGGTAGGGGGGTTAATTGCCCCCAACCCGACTTTGAGAAATCAATGTATTTACCTATAAGTGGGCGTGGCTTTTGATTTTTACGATGAAATTGCATTGTGTTTGGATCCTTTACCCTGTAAAAACTTGAAATGACGGCCCTGAGTTTGTATTTCAAAGTTTAGTATCTTCTGGAAAAATGGCTACATGAGTTACTATACAAAAGCTTTAATCCAAAAGAAAAAAAATAGAATAGTTGATAAATTGATAGAATAGTTGTTCCAGTGAAAGTCTCGAATGCCCAGATTTGGGGCTAGTTCCAAAATGTCTGCCAGTTTCTTTTCAACGCTAGTATCTCCCTGAACTACTTTCAAAGAAAAGAGATTAAACTAAGCAAGAGATTTAATCTCCAGCCCCGTTGTAGGAGGCGACCCATTTAGCAAGCCACCGACCCGAAAATATAGCAGCTTAAAACTCATAACCGCTCGCAAGCCTTCATATCGCCAGCAATAAGCCTTTTCTCTCCTTAAAAGCCCCGAAAGACGCATCAGCGTGGTGTGTTTAGTTTCATAAACACATCATTAAAGAAAGGCGTCCATATCTATCGGCGCGCTGGCTTCTTCTCATGAATTATGCATGGGACGAAGAGATGATGAACTATGGAATGCGAGAAAAGTTAATTTCAGGGCCTGCTCGTTGTGGAAAGAGAAAGGAGCTTTTTTCTTTCATCCTGGGAGCATTTGGGGAACTAATCATTTTTCAATTTTCCATCAAAGCTTTTGTTACCTATCATATTATTTCCTTTCTGAGACTCGTTGTTAGAGAAAATGTGTTTCTAACCTTTTATGACACAAAGTGTATTAATTTTAATGGTATGCTGGGTCGTATCGGCGTAATGAAAGGTTTCATTAAAATTCTTGTTTACGTGTCACTGGCAATATTATTTTAGGAAATTTTCATCTTTCGATAAAAAGTTTGGTTAAATTACGTCGGTTACTCTGTTTGTCGTGTCAATGTTGTGAGTTTAACCGAAATATCTTTGCTTTTCTATACAAATTTATGAAATTTTGATAAAGTGTAACATGTTTCCTCTTTAACCAGATGAATACGTATAAGAAACAGCTTTTGAATCCTTACTGGACAATTGTTATCAGAAATAAGAAAGAATGTGGTAACATTATTTCAAAGCTTACATATTTCTTTAAACTATGAAAAACACTGCATTACATTTAGAGAAATGAGTAGTTTTATTTGTGCAAGACACATTTCGTCACTAACACTTAAATAAGAAAGTCATTTCTAAACTAAAAAAGAGAGATCGTATTTACAATAATAGAATTTAAGCATAAAAAGTGAAGCAACAAACCCTTCACGAACACTTAGGTTTCAAAATGTTTGCACTGCATGCATCTTATAGACCATTTACCACAGAAATCTAAATCTGAAAAGCAGTTTAGAGGTTTTATTCTGTTAGCATATTGTTTTAGAAGAAAAAGAAAGTCAACTAATGCGTTTTGTTTCTTTTTGTAAAGTATATGCATTTTGACTTATTTTTTTCAAACCATTACTGAAATACATGTGCTTAAAAGCAAACAACGTGGCATTTTTCCCCATTGCATAACATGTATTTCATATGCAAATCATATTTATCAATATACTTATTCTTTGAACTCGAATTTATACATTAAAATGTATATTTTTCATATGTTTTCTAGGGAAGTTATTCGTACAATTTCAACTTTTTGAGTATTTATTCACAATTGTTGCTATTTTCCCTTTTTTCGCGGGGGAGGGGGGGGGTCAAGCTTATTCATGCATTTACAAATCATTGTATAGTCTTATGCGATCATTCTCAATTGAAATTCATATATATTAGTAGAAATACAATTACGTCTAATTTATGTATAACAAACGTTTCCTTTATTTGAGTAAAAATAAAGCATTAGTTTGTAGTTAACCCTTTAAGCGGTTTGCCCGTACAGTGTACGTGCTACCCGAAATTGGCCTCATCTGGTTTGCCCGTACGGCGTACGGGCATCGATATTTTTAGCTTTCCTTTTCTGGTTTTCCCGAACTATTCAGAAAATTGTAAACCTCAAAATTCACAGTAAGTGTGAGAGAAATTTTTGCATAGTTTGTCAACCATTCATTACTGCATACAGAATGTACTTGAAAAAAGCACATATTTCGGGATTTTGTGACCAAAATTGTAAAATAAAAAATATTGTAAAAGCATTGAAAACGAAAAAAAAAAAAAAAAATTCTTTATATTCTTATTATGTTAAGTATGGTACTTAACTATATGCAATAAAAAAATATGCCTTTTTTGGAAGCATTTCTGGTAAAATAATTGACCGCTTAAAGGGTTAAACAAAAGAAGAGTTGAATATAAAGTGGTATTTCTGCAATTTATTACGTTCGACTTGCATGCACTTAATATCTCCACATAAAACTTTAATTCACTGTATTTTAGCTTCTTTATAAAACAAAAATATCATTAGAGTAAGTAATGTATCAACATCATCTGGGAAAAAATGTCAATAACTTTGCCAAAAATAGCTGTTTCTTTCTTTTGTCGTACCCTGGCTACCGGAGAAAATCAGCTTCAAGGGAAAAGGAAGAAAATGGAATTCATCTTGTACTATATTGATAAGGTGCGAGAAGCGGACTGACAAATGTCATCGGAAAAATGTAGAATTTTCATTTCAAAAAGATGTCACCTTATAAGAATTCGGCGTATATAAGAGGGATGAATTCGTCTCTTCTGTATGTATCGTGACAGGGAAATGTATCCTTTAAAAGACATCGTAACGCCAGATTTTGGGGTGTTGGTTGTTGAGAATTTTCTTTGCATATCTTCAGTAAAAGGGATTAAGTTTGCTGGTACAACTTTTATTACTTTACTGCACATTTTTGTTTTTTAAAAACAATTCATGGACGGAACTTCAGAAACATAGGGTAAGTGGTCCAGTAGTCGGCCAGTCTCCAGTAGTCGGCCACAATGACATAAAACTCCTCATAAATAGTACATTTTTAATTCAAAATCAGATATGACGCATTCACATATTCATGTACTTATCCTCAATCATCAACCAGTGGCAGTTAAGTTTTGGGTACTTTTCTTGAATTAGTAATGAGTCATTTAATTTTGAATGGTGCGCCCGTCATCCAAGATTGCGATTCTGCTTATTTTTCAGCTAAAATGATTCTGTGGCGGACTACTGGAGCATTTACTAGTGTTAAACAACAGCTTGGATTTTAACATTTTTTTTTTTTTTTTAAATTTCTGAAACAAGTAGGTGATTCACTATCAGAAAGGTTCATTCTAAAGTTTTACCTTGTTTTTGTTGCTGTATTGATAGCTGAAAGTTCTAGGTTAGCCAAGATCAACAAATGATCTCTTAAATGGCCGACTACTGGAGCAGTTACCCTATTAAATCTCCTTCGCTGGATCATTTTTCTCAATTAAGGGTTTTATTTGACACTTAAAAAAAAGCTCTTGTTATGATGTTATTGCAAAATCTCAATTTTATCTTATTTGAAATACATAACTAGCAAAAATATTATGCAATTCTACTAGAAAGTACCAGTACTTGCAAACTACTAGTAACTATTATAGAAATGTATAAACCCAAGGTAATTGTACTAATAAAGTTACCAATTTGTGTTCCTAATGGTGCTTCTTCTGGTACTCGATTTAACACATCATTATTGAGTAAAAACAAAAAGCGACGTTTAAAAACACAAATAGATAAAGTTAAAATTGGCAAACATGTTTCAAAGGCATAGAGCCTCCTTCTTCAGTGCCAAGCAAGAAATCTTGCTTGGCACTGAAAAAGGAGGCTCATTGCCTTTGAAACATGTTTGCCAATTTTAACTTTATCTATTTGTGTTTTTAAACGTCGCTTTTTGTTTTTACTCATTTGCACACAAAGTGAACTGCTTTTAACATCATTATTGGTACTTAGATTTATTTTCAGACATTATTAATTGTTATTATATAAGAACATTTGAAACTATTTCGGAATTTCGATTTCATTAAGTTCAGTTTCATTAAGTCATTATTACAAGTTTTAGCTGTTATCAAAATATACTATATATACGTCATGTTTATAGAATGTGAGCACTATACAGACAATTTCAGTAGAAGCAGCCAGTATGAGGTACCTTTTGTATTTTGTATTTAACCAATTAAAGTTAGGTTTATCCATCGTTCTTATACATCTTAATATATAAAAATTACGTGTCCCTGTGTTTGTGGCCCTGTGTTAGTGAAAAATATCATACCTTTTTTGAGCTTTGAGTTATAAAATATTCATATTGTTGAGTGATTTTTACATCAGGTGTATTTAGACAAAGAAAAGCTCACTGCATTATGTGATTCTTTTACCTATGTAATATTTAAATTTTTAGTGATTTAGCTCAGAATTGTATTTGCTAAGCGTATCCATCTGCAGCAATAAATTGCAAATTATCGTTCAACAATACATTTGGTATTTACTATTCAAAAAACAAATTCTTAGGAGGGAAAATGTACTGTTTTATGGTGCGAAGATTAAAATTATTTCTATACACACAATTTTTACCGTCACATTGCTTTGTAACATAAATATACACCTAATAGCTAGCGATTCAAAATTCGACTGTTTCGTAAATATCGTACCTTTTCGGGTTTTTAAGTTATACAATATTCATTTTTTGTGACTTTGTATTTCAATTGTATTGTAGTAAAAAAGGTTTTACTGTAATTTGTGAAATTTTACCTGTGTAATATTAAAATTTAGAATGATTTTGTTTAGAATTGTATTTTTTAAACGTACCTCTCTGCATTCATAAGTTTTCAAATTATTACTATTATAGCTTATTTTTTATTTTTTTATTTTTTTCCTTAGTAAATACAAATGTATTCTTGGACGACAATTTGCACATTTATAACCGTAGGTAGTACGGTAGTTCGCTCAGTATATAAAATTTTTAACTAAATCATACCTTAGCCACAGCAACGCGTGGCCGGGTCAGCTAGTATATATATATATATACACTGAAGTGACAAAAGTCATGGGATAGCAATATGCAAATTTTCAGATGGCAGTAGCATCGCATAGAACAGGTATAAATGCGCAGTGCTTTTACAGAGCTTTCATTTCTGTTCAAGTTATTCATGTGAAAAGGTTTTAACGTGATGATGACCGCACGACGTGAATTAACAGACTTTGAACGCGGAATGTTAGTTGGAGCTAGACGCATGGGTCATGCCATTTCGGAAATCGTTAGAGAATTCAACATTCCCAGATCCACTGTGTCAAGAGTGTGCCGAGAGTATGAAATTTCAGGCATAACATCCCACCATGGACAGCGCAGTGGTCGACCGCCTGCACTTAAAGATCGAGACCGGCGACGTCTGCAAAGAGTCGTAAATTCTAACAGACAAGCAACACTGCGTCAAATCACCGTAGAAATCAATGTGGGACGTACAATGGACGTGTCTGCTAGAACTGTGCGGAGAAATTTGGATTTCTTGGGCTATTCCAGCAGAAGACCGACTCGAGTGCCTTTACTGACAGAACGACATCGCTTGCAGCGACTCTCGTGGGCACGTGAGCATATCGGTTGGTCCCTAGATGAATGGAAAACCGTGGCCTGGTCCGATGAGTCACGATTTCAGCTGGTAAGAGCCGATGGTAGGGTTCGAGTGTGGCGCAGACCCCACGAAGCCATGGACCCAAACTGTCAGCAAGGCACTGTTCAAGCTGGTGGTGGCTCCGTAATGGTGTGGGCTGTTTTTTCATGGCATGGACTTGGTCCTCTAGTGCGACTGGACCGAACATTGACTGGAAATGCTTATGTGCAGCTACTTGGAGATCACTTGCAGCCATTCATGGACTTCATGTACCCAAACAACGATGGGATTTTTATGGATGACAATGCGCCATGTCACCGGGCCACAACTGTTCGCAATTGGTTTGAAGAAAATTCTGGACAATTCCAACGAATGATTTGGCCACCTAGATCGCCCGACATGAATCCCATTGAGCATTTATGGGACACCATCGAGAGGTCTGTTCGTGCCCAAAATCCTGCCCCATCAACGCTTTCACAATTATGGACGTCTATCGAGACAGCATGGCTCAATATTCCTGCAGAAGACTTCCAACGACTTGTTGAGTCCATGCCACGTCGAGTTGTTGCACTTCGCCGGGCAAAAGGAGGGCCGACACGATATTAAGAGGTATCCCATGACTTTTGTCACTTCAGTGTATATAAACACACATACATATATAACTTTTTTCTTAACGGTTTGGTCTAGTATTTCCCATAATAAACAATTGAGCCAAAAAGCGTAAGAAAAATAATTATAAGAAGCGGGTTAATTACGGTTATCGCTTTGCAACTTTGAGCAATTAGGGAAAATGCACGCCTCATTAAGAAAGATATTACTTTTTTATCATTCGTAAGCAAAGAGACATCTGACAAAAAATAAGAGAAATAAAAGCGAAATGGAAATATACTGCTCTTTGTAATTAAGAGTATTATTTGAGATATCTTTTGAAAGGCCCTTTCGCAATCTTGTGACATTTTGCGGGAAGAGAAAAGAAGATACCAAGAGCAGATAAAACTGCCGGATGGGTAATTTAAAAGATTAATCAGTTCGAGTTTTTCTTTCATTTCATGCTATCAATTCTTTTTTTCCGCACACATAGAAATGAAAAACTGCAACAATAAGTATATTAGAGGAAAAAAAAGGGCGATAAGTTGTATGCTAAGCTGCATTTTATGAAAAAAATAAACAATTCATATTTCATAAGCTCAATGTTATTTTTATATTTTAGGGTTTTTTTTAATAACGGGTGCAGTATAAAGTAAATCGCAAGTTTAACTGGTTTTTTTCCTTGCTCTTTTAATAAGAATTTAAAAATTAATATGACTAAAAATGACTTCTCTAAGAACTAGAAAATTATGTGTTTGCTTCTGATGACAGCGTAAATCTTAGATTTGTTCCCTGAAAGTCAGCATTTGTCTATATAGCTCTATAGGGCTACAGCTCATTTTTAGATTAATAAAGCGGTACATTAACATATCTAACCTAAAACCTAAAAACACATAAAAAGCCTAAATATATTTATTTCTTTTTTAAATTACTCATCAAAAATGAATGAACGATGAAGGAATACTATAAACCGAGAATTACTTTTTTAAAGCTGTATATGATGACCAAAATGCTCATCTGTTTTTCTCGTTACTCATTAGGGATTAATCGCATCTTTAATATAGAATCACAATGATCGGTTACCTAAGAAAATGTTTAACGGCAGAAGAATTCTTACTGCATCAAACGCTCTCTCTTCCTATTTTTAATAAAAGTTGTGACCTTTTTATGCGAAGAACTAATAAATAAAAAAGCAGTTAATGAAATATTTTTTAAAGTAAACTGTTTGTTTTCCTGTAACAAAAATTGCTCTTTACGACATTGACCCAATACATTGTCCGACTAAAAGAGTACCAATGAAATAAAATATGGATCAATTTTGAATTCAGAAACAAATGGTTCATCTTTAAAAAAAATATACCTTTTTTTTCTTTTTTTTTTCTTTTGTAAACTGATAACTTAACCAAGAGATATGAAGAAAAAAGACCCTACCTGATCAAAATAGATCCTTTCAACTACGAGGACTTTGTCAGAAGTAAAGAAGAAGACTTTTCATTTCTTAAGTGCTTTCTTGAAATTCAATTACTTGTCTTCAAAGACATAAGATGTGTTTCAATTTCCTTTTCGAGTAAAGGCATCTTATACAACGCTGAAAATGGAATACTATGCTGTTTATATAGATGTTCGTCTGTTTTTTTTTCGATTACGATGTAATCAAAGTACTATCAGGAAAATTCAACAAACTGAATGGTCTTATTTCATGTGGAATAGATCTGCCAATTATCAGTCATATCTTTAATCAGCTAGTCGTTTGTTTACGATGTTATGAAATGTTTTAAATGATTACATAGATTGTTTTAAAGCTGTCTTTAAAAAGAGAATATAATGAATATACTTTGGTCCAGCTTTATTCGGTTATTCCAAAGTTCCCACTACAAAAATATATATTCCTGGTACAAAATATTACTGTGAAATCGTGTGTAAGCTTCTTGTTGACTTTTTTTTTTTTTTTTAATGACGTTAGTAAGACTTTTTTTTAGCAGCTTTCATGATTGAAATGGGAAAAATTATTAGTCAAAAATTATGTTACTCATTGATTAGAGAGCTGAAAAAATAGAACAAATGAGAATATTCTGTGTAATGCTCAGTCACAGCCCCTGATAAAAAAAATAAGATGGTATTATAGTATGATACTTCTTTATAATACGTTAACGCTTCATAAGTCCTGCTTTACCAGGAAAAATACTTGTGGATCAATCGCAATAAAAGCAACCTTTAACCAATAAAAATGAGCTAAGGTGTGCGATAAATCACCTACTACATAAAGATGCAATGCTAGTTACCAAATACAGACGGCAATGGATTTAAAAAGACGAATATACCATTAACAAAAGCTGTATTCTCGTGATGAATGAAAAAATTTCTCTAAACTTACAAAAAGAAGTAAAACGAATTCTAAGTGGTTAAAACGTTAACGGGACAAATATATGTCCTCAATAAGTGTGCACTTATCTCCAGTGCCAGTATTTCCTTTTGCTCAATTCACAGCAGAAATGTAATACAAGTAGTGGTCAAACACGTCCACTACGATTACAGCCATCCAAATAACGCGTGTTATGGACCAAAGTAATAGTAATCTCTCATACTCTCAGAAGATAATATATAATTTACCTAAAATTGTCTTGATGAGAGCTATCAGTACCAAAAATGGTCTACGTTAAACATCACAATTAAGTGTAGAAGACTGGGTGCTCTAGTAAGACGGTATATCTATAATCACAAGAAATGCAGTGAAAAACAAGTAGTATTGGAGTTATGCTACAACCAACCAATTGTCAGAATGTTCAGATGATGATATTAAATGCGCTCATAAAATTGCTGTAGAACTGTTGCCCAAGTAAATTGGATAAAAAAGGTAATTCAACAACTATGTGAAAATTAATTTTTCACAATAAATCCATCAGGAAATTTCCCTGG
>JAXGGA010024640.1:0-11749 GCA_038373865.1 Uloborus plumipes | reverse complement strand
GTTTTTGCGCCGACTTCAAAACTTATGTTTAAAAGTAGTTTTTATGGTGTTCAAAGAAAAAAAAATATTTTTTTCTTTTTAGAGCAATTTCCAACTGAAGTCGGTTCTATATTTTTTTCCAAAAATATTTTAAAATTAAAATTTGTCCTCTTATAGTCACAAGCTTGCTCTCAATTTTTGCGTTAATTTTCGGATTAGAATGTAAAAAAGTCCTTTATTTGGTTTTCATATCAATCTAAGGGTCAAATTTCTTCACCTAAGATGGATTCTGTTCAAACATTTTCTTTTTATTAAAACGCTTGAAAGTAATGTTTTAGGAAAAAGAAAATCGAGGCTTCATTATATACTTTTCGGCTTTTAGTAGCCATTTTGAGTTTTTTTTTTATGCTCCTCAATTTTTGTTTTTTTTTTTTTTTTTTTTTTTTTTTTTTTTTTTTTTTTTTTTTAGAGGGAGTATTTTTTTTTTTTTTTTTTTTGAGACTATTGGGTCTTCCTTTTTAATTTCCTTTTTCATTATTTTCTAATCTTTACTCTTTTCCTTCCTTCTTTGAAATCTTTGAAGCAGTTGCGATCTCTGCTCACTTTATTTGATGTTTTATATTCCCGGCTGTTTTGGCACACATTTTTTTTTTATCACTAGAGCTATTAAATCTGGCCCAAAAGTTCTAGCAATGTTTTGACCATTAATATGTTCACTTAACCGCGATGTCAAAAAAAAACACGGATTTCGCTCATTATTTTATGAACCACGGTATTTTGAGAGTAAAAAAAAAAAAGGTTTCACTAGTTTTATATTTTTACATCAATTGAATGATTTTAACTTTTGCCTATGATAATTTTTTTTTTTTAACAACTAAATAGCATGAATTAAAACTGCTGAAAATATTTTTTAAAGAGCTTAACTCCCCAATCTCTCTTATATTGTACCAAATCTGCTGTATGTCCATGTTATGTAAATGTCAAGCAAGTTTATCGATTTCCACGAGCCTTTTCTCTATTCGTTTTGTTTTAATCACAAGCGATGCTTGCTGTCATTGTAAGAGCAATAGTAATTTTGAATAGAATTGGACATTATTATTAAGTTTATGGAATAGCTTTAAAATCAGATTATGAAAAAAAAAAAAAAAAAAACTGCAACACCATAACAGGTAACTTAATTTTAGATATTATCAGCAGATATCTGCTAGAGCGAAAAGGGGGAAGCACTTCTTTCTCCCTTCTGTACTTGGGAGGAATACTGTTCTGAGGGGGGTGAGGATGGCATATAAGAATTTCAAAAAAGACGAAAACGAACAAAGTAATGAATTAAAACAGCAAAATTAACTATAATTTACAAAATAATCTGAATGTTTTCGGCTAGTTAGCTAAACGTTTTCACAATGTAGCATTTTTGAGGTTTAAGTATAGTTTTCACCTACATCTCAGTCAAACTGGGTTTTCTAATTAAAGTGGGGTAAAAGGAAGAACATTGCAGTATAATTTTTCCATTATAGATTACAGCTCTTTTCATGGATTGGTAGAAGAACAAACCGTGGAAGACACTACGCACCAAATCGAAATTTTAGTAGCGAAGCTCACCAATTGTTGATTAAGTGTGTATTGTTTGAAGACCCTGCAAATTTAATTTTTGTTTATTGTATTTTAAGGTAAAAACTTCCGCGTATTTACGCATGCGTCAGGTCTCCTCTGATTTTACCAAAATACAGGTGATACGTAAGATAACAATAAGGGGAAGAATGATAAGAAGCATTTTGAGCCGTATTAAACAACGTAGAGCGATGTTAATTTCAAATACATAGTTTAGTTGAATGTGTCAAAAGGATAGAAAATGCAAGTATTTAATTGAAAACTTGAGAAAGTTCTCACTCACTACCCATCACCCCTTTTTTAAGTGGAATGGTTCCCGAGTGCTGGGCGCGGTTTTCAAGGACAGACATTAGTTTTTGAGACAATGATATGACACAATCCTGAGAAATAAATGTGTTTTTTTACAGCATGAGAATATAAAGGATCACATATGAAAGGGTAAATGTAAAACGTTTTACATCTTAAAAATAATAGAAAATAGCAATGCAGAAACTAAATTTGAAGTTATTAAACTTCCGGCGGTTCCGCAGTTCCAGGATTACATGTTAAATGGACGTGATAAGACATTCAGAACCTTCAGAAGGTTAAATACATTTTTAAATTTAAAAACATGTAAGGAATAAATAATGAATAACAATGAAGAAAATAGTTATGAATATGAAATGAAATGTATAACACTAATGGTTAAAATTACTATGAAATACAAATTTAACGAGAAATCAACTCAGCAACTTTTTTAAAATTAAATTGTCGATGGGGAAATTAAAAGTCTATCGTATTTTTTAAGTGTCCGAGCAGAGTTGGAGTTTGTGCAATAACGAGAATATTTAAAAATTTTAATAACATTTATTGACGGACATTAAAATGGGTTACTCTCAGAGTCGCGCCAAGCCTGATCGGCGCCCTCGTGCAAATGTCTTCTGAGGGCATTATGCAGTAGCGTTCGATAGTTAACACTAGCAGTGATGCTTTATAGACAAATATAATTTAGAAAAAATAAGTTTCGCGTATAATTTGTTTTTAAAGGGAAAAAAAAGCGTAAATAACTTGTGTTTTATCAAACTGAAATACATTTATTTAAACATACTTTTTTTGATTTAAAAACATAGTACTGAAAGAAAAAATAGTACATAATATGTACAAATAATGTATACAATATATATTAATTTGAAAATATGGAACTATGCGTGAATGTAAATGAGGTAGCATATACATTTAATTAAATGTTCAAAGTAAATTAGAATATCCCATTTTTACATTTTCAAGCTATTCCGTTCAATACAACTACAAAGCATACAGCATGCCCCTAAAAAGTCCTTCCGAATGTCGAAAAACTCCTTTACACATAACATTATATTTTCATTCTTTTCAAAATGATTATTCCCAATTTTTGATCTATTTCTAAAGCAGTAAGTTTTGTTAAATATCAAGAAACATTTACTTCGTTATAAGCTTTAGAATATAAGGAATATTAAATTTTAGAAGCTCAAACTAAAAAAGTAGGTTTTTCAATAGTTGAATTTAAAAAAAAGTACATGACTAAAATTTATTTTGTATCAAATTCAAATCGTTCATGTAACGCAGTCAACGAGTAAATAGTCCAACAAATAGTTTTACCGTACTCTCAAAGATCACTTTGCCCGATGATCTTTTTTTAGAGTATTATTTCGACGTGTATTTATTTATAATTTATTTTTTTATAAGGAAAACATGAAAACATGCAATGGGTGTGTGAAACTAGATCTGTGTCTTCTTTTAGGAAAGAAAAAGTTCTAAATAAAAAAAATATGTCTATATTTATTTAGCTATTTTTATTTCTTTAGCTATTTTTATTTCTTTTGGGAGTTGAAAAATGCGTTGAAATTAGCACATAGACAGGCCCGTTGTTTTAAAGTTGTCCTGTAAAGGGTCAAAGGGTGCAAATTTTATCAGTAAACAACAAAAACCAAGCCGACTTTTTGTTAATACATTGATTTCTCAAAAAGTGGCTAAAAGTCAATAAAAATAATAAATATAATAAGTTTTAAACAATCTGCACGTGCCGCGTGACCCGACTTTCTTTCTGCAAATAACTCAAAATATTGGGGGTTAAAACAAAATGACATTTTTGACATGAGCTACACGAAATGTAGAGTCAAGTGTTTTAACACCATTGAAAATGATGCTACTATTCTGTTGTGGCCAATCTGGATAGAATAACAATTCATAAAGATAAACATTTGTAAGCTGAAATGTGAAAATCTTAACACTGAAAATAAAATATTTATCACATTTAACAATTTAAGTGATTAGAAATATCGCTAAACATTTAACTATAAAAATATAGGAATAGCTCTGCATTTTTACTACTGCGGAAAAAACTAAACTACTAGTCGATGCTCGATATAAGGACCGTTTCCGTCCTACAGTAAACGGTCTTTATAACGAGTGGTCGCTATAAGAGGTAGAACATAGAGTATATTGGGATACAGTTGGGGGTTTTCTCACCGGTCGTTATATTAGGATGGTCTTGATAACGTGTGGTCGTTATAACGAGCGTCGACAATACGAGCTAGTCAAATACTACTCATAAAAAGTTATCAGATTAACTTTAAATTCCCATAGAGCATCACGGCCAGTGTTTCGCGTAGACAAAAATCGGAGTATGACAAATATTTAATTTTGGAATAACTTGTACATTTTTGCTTCATATCACTATACACCATTGGAAAAAGAAATAAAGTTAAAGCAGCTCTAAATATCTCTCGAATTTGCATTTGATAAATAATTAATCACACTTTTTTGTCTGTCAAAATATGACAACAGGGCTCTGGTTATATTTCTGAATTGAAGTATAAAGTGGAGGATATTCCCCTTAAAATCGGAAACTGAAATCTTTCCCGGAAAACCAATAAAATCCGGATTTCTAAAAAGGCATTAAATTTGATATGAAATACAAATGCATTGTCTAAAGGTCTTTTTTTTTAATTAAAATAACTAGTGGTTGAAGCAAAGATAATCGTGCAATTATGGTCAAATTGTCACTTTTTGAGACTTAAAAGTTTACTTAAACTGTTGTCTATAATATGTAAATATAGCGCACAAGTAAATAACATGCAAATATGCTTACCGTATTTTTTTATGTAGCATAAGCAGTCGAAACACCACGAATAACTGTTTAAATACTGAAGTATATTGCACTACAGAAAATCCTACGTATAGTATTGATTCAACTGAAGGAAGAAACCTATTGAAGAGCAGAAGATTTGTGCTTCGACTCTTTTGCTTTTACCTTATAGATATGTTGAAATAGCATACACGGTGCCTCATTCGGAAGAAAAGTGCTGATGTATACATTAACATCTAGTGTTTCCAGTGTAAAAGATAAAGCTTTTGAATAGCTTGTTTAGACACCCCCAACAAGGCGATTTTTCCTTTATGGGTAGGCAGCGAGACGGATTGCATGTCTCATTGAGCAATATAATTTCATCGTCAGAGTTCGTTTTAATGAAAAGTTCAATTTAAATTTTCTATTTGGAAATTTTTTTCTTCTGTTTGGAGCTTTTTTGGTCGGTAGAGCTCGACGCCTTTTAGGCTCTGGCGCCCCCGTGCGCCGCACGCCTTTGCACATTGGCACGGCGCGGCCCTGGTTACTCTTACAGCCAGCTCGGCTGTGCAAAATAAAAGTAATACGTATACATGAAGTCGAAGAAATAAGAAGAGCAAAGAACAAACTAAATTCCTGCAAACCACCTTGTATAAAGTAAATTAATCAGCATATTGCTAGTTGCATTTCCCTATGATAGAACGGCAGCCAATCAAATGAAAAGAAAGTTCATCATACTATGACAAATGGCACGTACGTGTCTATGATAGGGAAATACGTACAGGCATGAAAAAGTTGAATTGCAACTTTGCAAGAAACAAAATTTGAATGAAATTACAAAATGTATTTTGGAAAACTCAACATTTTTATTATTTGCTTTTTTTTTTCACGTGCATCAATTACTCTACACCACACAACACATCTGATTCAAATTATTAAAAAGAAGTCTCTTTAGATAATATTCAACTATTTTTCGACGATATAATCATTTGCAGTAAACTACCGTCAAGTAGCTTAGATAATGCATTCTTATGAAGTTGAAGAAATAAACGGAATAAGTTTGCTAAAAGGTACATAACATGTAAACAGTAGACTAAAACAAAATCGGCAAAAAGTTGAAACGAAGTTTTGCACTTCCCAAATCATTTACGAAAGAAAAGACGGGATCATTTGTTAAGTTTGTGACAAAAGACGCGAGAAACATGAAAATATTTTTCAGATTTTTTTTCAGTGTGGCAATGTTGCGTGAAAATTTCTGCAAAAATTAATGTTTCCTATTTAGCTTAAAGGAAAAACTCCAACTTTGCACAATAGTTGCTACAAGATTTTTTTTGTAATTTTTTATGTTTTTGAGAATAAATTAGAAGCAAAATAAGTCTTTGAAACCTTAACAAAGAAAGCTCATTACAGCCTACTACGTAATGAATGTTTCATTGAATAATAACGTTTATTCTTTTTATACAACGATGCATCAATGATTATTTTTGTTGGGTTGACTTTTTTTTCTTCCTAGGAGATTTGTGTGACACTCAAAAGACATGTGTTTTATTCAGGAAACTGATTATAAAAGCAAGATGCTTTAATTCATGAGTTGAAACAAATGTTTTTCTTTAATTTTTGAATTAAAAAAAAGTATATAAATGTATAGGAAAATCTTCCGTTTATTTCATTGTTATTTTATGTGCTGGTGCGTCAGATAGACGTTTTGGGGTCAGTTCTCTAGATTATTTTCACTGTGAAAGAAACTATAGATCTTCCTGGAAAATAATGGGCAGCTAATGCGGCTAAATTCTGTCAGTAATCCACCCGAAAAATTCAAAACCCTTCTCAATAAAATGGAGTCACGCTGTTGGAATAAGTTGCAATTTATTCCAAATCGTAAATGTTCTTAGGAAATATTAAATTCGTTTCTTGTAAATGCTTGCAACCATCCTGTTTTACCGGGACAACTGCTAAAGCATTTTATCAAATGTGGCCAAAGCTAATGCAGAATTGCAAGCAAATAGCGAGCTGCTTATTTGCCTGCAATTCTATCACAGCTAGTGATCAGAGACTGCCTTTCGTACATATTAATGTTTTTGCCTATCTGGACAAATCGTAAGAGCTCTGAAGGTGAATTACTTAATAAACTCTCTCGGTATATTTTAAAACTGGTAGTTAAACATATTTTTCACAACAGTGAGAAGTCTGCATTCAAGTGGCATGCAGCCATTCTGGAAACTTTTACAAAGGTGAAAACCTGTGAAATTCTGAAACGTTACTCGAAAATAATCTGCCCCTTTCAGATACTTTTTAGTGTTGACTTCAAGGTATGTTGCCAATCCTAATATCTTAATGATGTAAAAATTGTGTTAACGAAAACTCTCTTATGAAAAATTCTGCTTACGCACTGTTTATGAATAATGCATTAAAGAAAATTGCTTTTCCAATTTAGAAACTCTTATACGTATTAAAAGCAACAAGTCATTTATTTGAAAACATACATATCATTAAACTCCCCCTCCCCTCCGAAGACTATGGTTAACATTAACTACAGTAGAGTCTCATTAATACAGCCTAATTGGGGATCTAAATCGTCCGAATTAATGAAAGTACGGATAAAATAAAATAACCTATAATTGAAACCAAGATAAATAAACAAACCGCTACACGCAATAAAAATTGTATTTGGAGTTCAAGAGAATGGAATACAAAACTGCAAAAGAGAAAATTACAAAAATATATTATTAACCCCTTCCTTGTTTTGCCCGTACGCTGCACGAATTTTTCGCCCTATATTGACTCGCCCGTACGTCATATGGGCAATGATTTCTATTTCACTTTCATTGTATTTCCCCGTATCTTTATTATTTTTAGTAACAAGTTTCCCTTATAACTGGTGATAGTTGTCCAGTAAATGATAGTTTGCAGTCTATTGTGTTTTCTGTTCTTATTGGATTAAAAGCCCGTGTCAATGTAAAATGAACAAAAAAAAATCAATAAATAATGTGAAATGATTCGGACAGAGCCCGAAAAAAGAAAGAAACTGCTAAAGGGTTAAAGCACAAAATTAGCTCTAGTTCGTAGTTGTACAGAACAAGCATCTCCAGATTAAGTGGAATCTGATTTAGAGGGTTCCGGAATAATGAGAGTTTACTGTATGTTATAAGTGAATGTTTGTGTTGTGTTCAAAACTTTCACAGCTAAACAATTTAAGTATACTTGAAACGGTTTTGCAAAGACAATCTTTGGACTAAGGTTAGGGGTCTCGTAACTCATCACGTTTGTCGGCATTAGTCTTTGAAAAACTATCCTAAAATCAAGCATGGTCGGAACAAGTTTGCACTGCTATTTGTTTTAATTTTGCAACTTGGGTGCGCATGAAATTTAAGTGATTGGTATAGTTGCAAAAGTAATGAGACACACTTTATTTTACGTTTTATTTCTACCTGTTTCACAGTTAGAAATGCCTGTGATATTATAACCTTACTCGTTTTCAAGAGAAGAAATTTGGTCATATGATTAACTTTCGCCACTTAAATATCAAACCGGTTCATATGTTGTATAACTTTTGTGAGTGAGAAATATAAGAGTCTTAGGGCCCTGCTCCACATCAGCGGAAAACGCGACCGAAACTGAAGGCAGAAAAAGAAAATCCGAGTACTTTCCATAGGAACACTAATCGTTTTTACGTTTCTGCTTTACGTCAATGTGAAGCAGGGCCCTTACACTGCTAAAATACAATGGTGTTTTTACAGTAGAGTACAGGCAGCCGAGGTTCCAATTTAAAACTGTAAGATGCACAGTAATAAACTATAAAACTACCAATTTTACTGTTTCTCAATGTAATGTTAGAAATTTTAGTTTTTTGCCGTAAAATTTAGCTTTATTATACTGTAAAAACAACAGTATAATACTGGCAGCAGGGGTTCCAGCTTAAAACTAAAACGCACGGTAATAAACTGTAAAATTAGCAATTTTAGTTTATTTTTGTAAAATAAGCAATTTTTACAGTTTATTACAATAAAATTAGCTGTATAATACGTTGCTGTATAATACGTAGCTGTATACAACGTTAATTTTTTACAGTGTAATACTTAAGAAGTTAATTAGTATTTCATTGATTTAACTTAGCTATAAAGAGAACGCCGTATAACACAGAAAATAAGATGATTAAATAAATTTAGCTTTGGTTACAAGTGCATTAAAATAATTTTCGGTGTAACTAAAGCTTTAACAGTTTAAATTTGTCAACTGGTTAATTTTGTGATTTAAAGAATCATAAAGTACCTACCGAATAAAAAATCTAAATGAAAAACTGCCGAGAAAATCCTTTCTAAAAATACAGTCGAACCTCCATATATCGAACTTCTGTATATCGAAATTTTCCATATATCGAACTTCTAACAAATTCACATGTTCATTACATAGAAAAACTGTTTCTATATATCGAAAAAATCTCCATATATCGAATTTTTTTGGAAGCGTAATTGGAGATTTTATTCCGCTTTTAGACATTTTACCTCACGAAAGATGAAAGTCAGGAGAAAAGGGAAGGTCAGAAAAGGTCACTGCAAACCCCACTGTCAGCTGTAGATAAAGTGTGGACCCCTGGAGTGGACAAACACGTTGTTTGTCCATTCTGGAATTCCCGGATTATCCCCTCCCCCGTCGTTTTCGAATTTTGGATGCAACCTGTCCTGTAGCAAAACCAGTTTCTATCTACCCCTTTTGTTTGGTGGTGATTCCTCTCTCTCTATGATTAGTTTCAGCGAAAATTGTTTTAACTAGTGCTGTGCCAATTCAATTTGATTTTGTTTTCCCTCTCGATTTACAATCATTGCAACGACTCTTTGGATTACTGTTTTTCAATAAGTATGTATAATATTCATTAAATTTTTCATATTAGTTCATTTTTAATTCTTAACTTTCATCAAATATGATTAGCGTATATAATAGTAATGGAGTTTCATGTGTGAAATTTTGCTTTAATTTCAATGTTTCCGGAGTAATTTTCAAAAAACTGAGGTCCTTTCTATGTATCGAAATTTCTATATATCGAATTTTTTCCCGACAATTTGCTACTTCGATATATGGAGGTTCGACTGTATGTGTCGTTTAGAAATAAAACCGGTTAAGTAGATTTCTTATAATAAACATTTTATTAAAAAATAAAAGTTAAAAGCTTTTTTTACCAATGACTTAAAGGCAATAGAACAAAAACTTCTCGATCTCAGCAAAAATAGAATAAAAGTAAGTTTTAATTTAAAGCTCCTTTAGATCTATAGTTCCTATGGAACTATGGACTTTGACAAATGGATTTAACGTGTTTCGATTCTAAACAACTCATATGTCGAAAATAATGAAAACAATATTCCCAACACAAAACACATTATTCCCGGAAAAAATGAACATATTTGCAGAAAAAAAGGAACATATTCCCCGAAATAAATTCATAAATCCCTAGTTAGGGAACAAATTGTATTTTTTTTTTGAAGTGAGCTTTCGACACCTATTTTCGTCTGAAAAGAAAAATCTAACGGTAAATACCGAAAGAGTAGTTTACACTTGTTTTAATGCACTTTTCACTAAAAGAAAAGGTCAGTTATCGGAGACCGCGTATGCTTTTAGAGTAACATATTTAATAATGAAATGACTGGTTCGAAAACAATTTAGAACGTGCAAATTTAAGTAAAAGTATTACCAGAAAAACAAGAAGAGATAACTATCATTTTATACTATTTGTCAAAATCAAAGTAAAAAGCTTTTGCTCGTAAATTTCATATTTGTAAAATATAGCATACATTTACATCATTTATCAAACTTAAAACGAAAATACAATTGTTCAGAACTACTTTTTTTGTCTTACATAATATATACTTATGTGTGAATAGAATACAAATAACACATATTTATACACGATGCATTTAATGTTTTACATAAAAGACTGAGGCAGGGGTGCTATATAATATTTCTATTTAATTTATTTGCTGATTCATGAGTACTAATAGTGCCCATAAAGTATTCCCGTAGGCAAAATTGTAAGTCTAGACGTATAAACTGCTCTTTGGAAACTGCATTTACTATAATAAATGACATAAATTTTCTATTTGTTTTCCTAGAAACATTTGTACGAAAAGTTTTTAAATCTATTTTACCATTCAATATTTGTTTAATGGCCGAAGAAGCCTTCAAGACTATAAATGGTTTTTGTTGAAGTTTAGAAGACATTTCTGAGAAAGCAGAATTTATTATTATTATATATGTATATATATGTATATATATATATATATATATTTGTTGAATGTTTTTAACACTAAATAAATAAATAATAATATTTGAATATTTATAAATTTCAGCCAATTATGCATATTTATTTTTTGAGGCTGAAGAACAAATAATGTTTCTCGAATCTAAAATAAGTCAACTCTAAAAACTTTTGCCTGAACATTGGTTATTCAATTATTGATATTTTTAAAAATGAGTAGTAATAAATGTAAAAATTATAAAGTATTAACACCTAATTAATAATGATGATAATAATAAAAATAACAACAAAAAATAAATAATGAATATAATAATATGAAAAGTAAAGATGAAAACAAACGTCACATTTAATGTTTCTTTTAATTAAGATGAAGAAAGGTGAGAAATAAAGGATTGACAAAGATATTAATAGTGCTGCGAATAAGTGTCTAAAAACTTTGAAACGTGCAGTAAAAAATTAAATAATTGGTGTTCTTTTTACAAAGGAAGTTATGAAATAAATTTCTGCTGAAGTCTACTAGTTTGATTTATTTAGCACATTGTGCAATGTTATCGCTCAGTATGATAATTTTGCTACACTGCTGGAAAACGCAGTCATTTCAATTAATGTTTTTCTCATTCATGAAGATTTTTACTGGTCAGGAATAAGGAGTTTAAAAACAGTTTGGCGCACAAAACATTTTGTGTTTAATTAGCTTGGTGCTTAATATATACACAACTGACAAAAATAAATTACTGCAAAAAGTAAGAATTACTATAGTTCACTTTGTTACATATAAACTACCTAGCGGGATTTATAATTTTGCTGTGCCGATTTAAAACAATACCCAA